>CAUYRH010140804.1:0-68573 GCA_963574655.1 Perodicticus potto
CTCAAGTGAGTCTCCTGCCACAACGCCCGGCCCTTTTTTTTTTTTTTTTTGGTTGCAGCCACCATTGTTTGGCGGGCCTGGGCTGGATTTGAACCCGCCAATTCAGGTGTACGTGGCTGGTGCCTTAGCCCGTTGAGCCACGGGCGCTGAGCCAGTAGGGAGGGTTTAAAGCGATCATTGAAAAATGGAACTAGCTAGGTGCTATGCTCAGTGGTTAGTGCACCAGCCCCGCATACCAGGGGCAGTGTGTTCGAACCTTGCTCTGTGCCTGATTAACAAAAACAGAAGAAAACAGCAACAAAAAGAAGATGGGAAAATGGAACTAGAGGTGGGGCAGTTAGATTGAGTAGAAATGGCCTCCCTGGGACAGAAAAAGTGAGCAAGTTGAGTTCAGCCTGGAACTTAACTGAGTTTGGGTTTTTGTGTAACCATGGGCAGGTGACCTGCGTGGGGTCTACTCATGTGCAGTGAGAAACAAGGGGACTTTCTAAAGGGGAAGTGGAAGAAGGAAGCCCCATCCTCAGGCGAGGGGAGAAGAAAAAGGGGACAGGAGTCTGGAGGAAAGGGCACGGGGCACGGTATCTGACGCTCTATCACCAGTCCCAGGAAAGGAGCTGGGACCAGCAGCTGCAGGCACCGAGACCTGTGAGACCAAACCAGGCCAGGTCCCCCAGCAGTGCCCCTGCAACTGCCCTGGTCAACCAGACATGGGCTTGGAGTGAAGAAGACTGGGGGGCCATGCCAACCGTGCAGCACCGGCTGGGAGATCCGGAACATGTGGGTTTTCTCTGAATTGCAGTGGGCAGATCAGTCCTGGCCAGGAAATGGCCTTTCCGGACCCGTCACCAACTTGTTGTGTGACTTTGGACAACTCTCTGGATCTCTTTAATCACATCTGCAAAGTCCCTTTTATGATGCGAGGCAACATATCCACAGGTGCTGTGGATTCTTATGTGGACATCTCTAGATAGGCTGGTAATGCTTACTCCCAGATGGGCACACAATCACTTTGAGAGCTTTAAAAATATATCAGTGCTAGGGGTTCCCCTCTGAAGATTCCGAAAAGAGAGGTTTGTGCACAGAATTTTTTTAAAGAGGGTCTCACTATGTTGCCCAGGCTAGAGCTGTTCACAAGTGTGCTCGTAGCTCACTGTAGCCCGAACTCCCAGGCTCAAGCAATCCTCCTGCCTCAGCCTCCTGAGTAGGTGGGATAGGCATGTGCCACTGCACCCAGCTTGCATGTGACTTTTTTTCCCTTTGAGACAAGAGTCTCACACTGTCACTTTTGGGTCGAGTTCTATGGCATCAAAGCTCACAGAACCTCAAACTCCCCGGCTTAAGCAATCACCTTGCTTCAGCTTCCAAGAAGCTGGGACTACAGTCATGTACCACAACACAGCTAGTTTTTCTATTTTTAGTAGAGACAGGGTCTTGCTCTTGGTCAGGCTGGGCATGGGAATTTGTATAAGCTCCCTGGTGACCACTGGGCAGCCAGGGGTGGGCTGCATGTCCTAAGCACTGAACTCATGTTAGCAGCTATAGTACCAAACCTTAGTGCCCAGGAGCTGTTCCATAAATGGTTGCTGAATTGGACTAAACTGAATTACTCCTGGGGCCCCTCACTGCCCCAGGGAAGGAGTGGAGGGAGTGAGAGGAGAGAGTTTTCTCCCTGCCACATCAGGGGCCAAAGAATGAAGTTCTGTGGGCAGAAGGAGGCTCAGGCCTCTGAATCAACCTCACACCCAGAAATGGCTGCCTGGGGGGCTGGAGTCCTTTCTCCTCCCCAAAGTCCAGTGAAGGGGGCTGACCCGGGCAGAATCAGTCATCAACGGGCCATTGTTATTAGAACAGAGGGGCTCTGTGCCTATTTAACACTTCCCTCCCTCTCTAAGCTACTCCCAGCTGGGGGCTGGCTTCTAGAGAGCTTGGAGGCTGGGGAGGGGGCTTGGGGGCCCCAAGGCCATGGTGGAGGAGGATTAGTGCTGGGAGCTAAGAGTCCCCGAGTTGGAGGAGCAGAAACAATTTGGGATATATATAGGCTGTTTTTCAAAGTTGGCAGGCTGCAAAGCCTCAGTGCTGCTGTGGGCACTTGGCTGCAATGTCAGGGAAGGTTCCAGTTAAAGCTGGGGAACCCTGGACAGCCAATGAGATCCACTAGACCCCAACTAGAGCTGGGGGGTATGAGGCAGGCAGCCTTCCCTGCAGTCAAGCCTGACCTACCTTCTTCCTTTTAAAAAAACAGAAAGTGAAACCTACATGGTAAATGGTGCCTTTCACTGCCTTTGGAAGAACAGTGTTTAAAAAAAATCTGGGAGGGTTTTATGTTCTGTGGGTTTGGGATTTGAGACGCAGGTAATTCAACCAGAGCAGGACATAAATGTCCTTTTGCTTAGCAGACCTTTTCTACATTCAGCACTTTGTATCAATAATATGAGCTGGATTTTGGGAGGATGGTGTCAAAGATCTCACAGCATCCTCAAAAATCTCAGAGAGCCACAATTCTTGGGCTAGTCATCAGCAATCCTCAGCTGTTCAATAAAGTGAATCCCCTGATGGTCTTTGCCAAAAGAGCATGTTGCCTTAAAAATACCCTAGGAGGGTGAGTCTCAAAATGGGGTCCTCAGTCCAGCAGCAGCCACACTACTCAGGAACTATGGGGAAATAGAAATTCTCAGGCCCCACCCCAGATTCTGAATCAGAATCTCTGGGCGTGAGGGGGGGGAGGCAGCCTAGCAAGCTGTTTTAACAAGCTTTGCAGGTGAGTTTGATGCATACTCATGTTTAAAAAAATCGCTGTTCTAGAGTGACACTTTTCAAACTGTAGATTGTGCAACGTGGTAGGTTGGACAGCTTTTTTTTCTAATGCAAAAATATTGTGTAGATTAGAAAATATCCGATGCTGGGCAGTGCCTGTGGCTAAATGAGTAGGACGCTGCCCCCATATACTGAGGGTGGCAGGTTCGAACCCAGCCCCAAACTGCAACAAAAAATCGCCGGACATTGTGGGCACCTGTAGTCCCAGCTACTCGTGAGACTGAGGCAAGAGAACTGCCTAAGCCCAAGAGCTGGAGGTTGCTGTGAGCTGTGATGCCACAGCACTCTACCGAGGGCAAAAAAATGAGACTGTCTCAAAAAAAATGAAAAGAAATGAAAAGAAAATATCTCATGCCTATAATCCTAGCACTCTGGGAGGCCAAGGCAGATGGATCAACTGAGCTCACAGGTTTGAGACGAGCCTGAGCAAGAGCCAGACCCCATCTCTAAAAAACAGCTGGGCTGGTGGGAATGCCAGCTAATATGACCTTTTTGGAAAGAAGTTTGGAGAATACTCAAGGAACCCAAAGTAGACCTACCATTCGATCCTGCAATTCCTCTACTAGGTATGTATCCAGATGATCAAAAATCATTTTACAACAAAGACATTTGCACCAGAATGTTTATTGCAGGCCAATTCATAATAGCCAAGACATGGAAACAGACGTATCCATCAACCCATGAATGGATTCACAAATTATGGTATATATACACCATGGAATACTATGTAGTCATAAAAAGTTGGAGACTTGGGGGTGGTGCTTGTGGCTCAGTGGGTAGGGCGCCAGACCCATATATCGAGGGTGACAGGTTCAAACCTGGCCCTGCCCAAACTGCAACAAAAAAATAGCCGGGTATTGTGGCGGGCGCCTGTAGTCCCAGCTACTCAGTAGGCTAAGGCAAGAGAGTTGCCTAAGCCCTAGAGCTGGAGGTTGCTGTGAGCTGTGTGATGCCATGGCACTCTACTGAGGGTGATAAAGTAAGACTCTGTCTCTACAAAAACAAAAAAAAAAAGTTGGAGACTTCCCATCTTTTATGTTTACCTAGATGGAGCTGAACATATTCTTCTTAGTAAAGTATCTCAAGAATGGGGAAAAAAGTATCCAATGTACTCAATACTACTATGAAATCAATATATAATCACCTACACATTCGTGTGAATGATAAAATGTAACTACAGTCCAGAAAGTAGAAGGGAAGAGGGGAGACTCTAGTACTAAGAAGGGAAGGGAAGGGAAGTAGAGGGGAGTGGAGGGGGAAGGCATGAAGAGGGAGGGCATTTGGGGAGACTTCACCTAATGTGCGTGATGCAATGGTACATTTCACAACTATTAAGAAAAGAGTACTGACGGTGCCCGTAGCTCAGTGTGTAGGGCGCCGGCCACATACACTGAGGCTGGTGGGTTCAAACCCAGCCCGGGCCAGCTAAAACAACAATGGCAACAATAACAACAAAAATAGGTGTACACTGTGGTGGGCACCTGTAGTCCCAGCTACTTGGGAGGCTGAGGCAAGAGAATCGCTTAAGCCCAAGAGTTTGAGGTTGCTATAAGCTGTGATACCACAGCACTCTACTGGGGAGGACAGATTGAGACTCTGTCTCAAAAAAAAAGAAAGAAAAAGAAAAGAAAAGAATATAATTGTCTTATGGCAACAAATAAGTAAGTAAGGTGATGGATGTGTTAATCAGTTCAATGTAAGCATTTCACATTGTATATCAAATCAGTACACTGAACCCCATAAATGCATCAATGTACACAGTTATGATTTAATTAAAAAATAAATTTCAAAAAAGGAAAAATAGCCAGGCAGTGTGGTGGGGGCCTATATTCCCAGCTACTCAGGAGGGTGAGACAAGAGAATTGCTTGAGCCCAAGATCCAAGGGTTGGAGGTTTCTTTGAGTTATGACGCCATGGTACTCTATCAAGGGCGACAAAGGGAGACTCTGTCTCAAAAAAAAAAAAAAAGAAAGAAAAAGAAAAAGAAAATACCATAGTGCTTCATGTATGATAATGACAAATGAGTTTTATAAAACTTTCATTTCAGTCATGTGTGTGTATGACTGAGGTTTTGGTCAAAAAGTTTGAAAGCTCCTGGTCTAGGGCTGGAATGCGCTCACTGAGGAAGGCGCCCCTCCTGTCATCTGTTCGAATGGGGGAGATTTTAAAGATCATGGTGTAAGAGCTCCCCTTCCCCCATCCGACACAGTCATGTAGGTGCTGAACAGATGAGAAGGACTGTTTTCAGGGCAGACAACATCTTTACGACTCTGGCCTAAAGTTGAATTAAATTGTACATTTTCCCTATGCCTATAAAACTTTCCCATGCAGATGTGCCTGTGAGATGCCCACAAATAGGTGGACCAAATAGCTAACCAGGTACAACTAGGCAGTGGGACTGGGGGTGATTTGTTACTTTCTTCTCTGTATTTATCCATCATATTAAACACTTGAGGTATTTTCACCCATCTGTTCATGGATAAAAAAAATAAATACTTGAAGTTTGCATACTAAGCATCTAGCATTATCATAAAAAAAAGAAAAAGTTCAAAGCTGAGGGTCCATCATTCTGTGCAGAAATACAGCAAAAGGGCTTGGCACCTGTGGCTCAACAGGCTAAGGCGCCAGCTACGTACCCTTGAGCTGGCAGGTTCGAATCCAGCCCAGGCCCACCAAACAACAATGATGGCTGCAACCAAAAAAATGGCCGGGCGTTGTAGTGGATGCCTGTAGTCCCAGCTACTTGGGAGGCTGAGGCCAGAGACTCGCTTAAGCCCAGGAATTGGAGGTTGCTGTGAGCTGTAATGCCATAGCACTCTATCCAGGGTGACAGCTTGAGGCTCTGTCTCAAAAAAAAAAGAAAGAAATACAGCAAAAGGAAGGCAATCCCCAAGGGAAGGAAGGCAATTATTACTCTAGGACTGAAGAGGCTTAAGCACCATCCCCACCCCTATCTGTCCCTGGCCAAATTCTACCTTGAGGCTGAGTTCAAACTCCCTTCTGATCCTGCCCCACAACCATAACCAATCCCCCAAGGGACTAGTACTAACCGCCCTATATACATCTGTCACCCTTACCTCCTTAGAAAGCCCTTTTGTCACCTCCCAATTCTCACACAAGTCCCCTGTTCAAGTTAGATTCTTATCACCACCTTCTTCTTGATTATCCAGAGGAGAAACAGAGATCCAACTGAAACTAAGAGAGCTGCCCAAGGTCATCTGGCTGGAGGAATGAGGCCAAGAAGTGAAGGGCAGGGTCTCCCTGACCACACAATCCTCTCCCAGCCCTACTTTTCCCTCTACCTTATAGTAATCTTATCATCTTTCACCTCCTATCAGAGGTAACATGCTATATAACAGCGAATAAATATGCAAAGGAAGAAGGAAGAAAGGAACCTATCCTAGGGCCAAGGAGAAAACTGCTGTTGTTGTACTCCCCTTGACATTGGGCTGCCAGGTTAGACATGGAGGCAGCCTGGTGGGGAATGGGGGTGGTCCAGACATTACCTAGCTATGCCTTGAACACTCCCGTTTTTGGCCCACCAAACTGTGCTGAACAAGCCCTTCAAGGTTTTTTCCAAATAATCAACAGAGCAGATAGAGGCAGGACGCTCTCCTCTGCATACAGGAGGAACCTTCCTTGCAATCCCAAAGGTGGCTCCCTTGCTATCCTTTCAACAGAGGCTGCTCTCCATACAAGCTCCTATGTCTCAGCCTTCCCACCTGTAAACAGGGTATGATGACAGTGCCTAAGCTCCTAGAACAATGCCTTGCACAGAGTAAAGAGTTGAGGGTCACTTACTATGATTGCTAATCTTTGTTTTTATTTTTTTTCAGACAGAGTCTAGCTCTGCCTCCCGGGGTAGAGTGCTTCATAGCTTACAGCAACCTCAAACTCCAGGGCTCAAGTGATCCTTCTAACAGACTCCTGAATCGCTGGGACTACAGGTATGTGCCACCATGCTTGGCTAATTTTTCTGTTTTTAGTAGAGACAAGGTTTCACTCTTTCAGGCTGGTCTGGAACGCCTGAGCTCAAGCAATCCACCGCCTGGGCCTCCCGGAGTACTAGGATTACAGGTGTGAATCACTGTGCCCCAGCCTGATTACTAGTCTTGCTATTAAATTAGTTGTGGGGAATGAGAGGTCACCCTGCAGAGGAAATGACTTGGTCACTGAGCCCCGAGATACCCTGCTGGGAGGCCTGGCAACCACCAGCCTTAGGAACCTGGTGACAGGCGCCCAGCAGCATGTTGGGGTTACAAGCCCCACTGAGCCACTTTCTACAGGTGACCAAGCAAATGACTGACTTCTTTAGCTTCATTCCTCCTTTGTCAAGTGGGGATAGCAATGCTACCTCACAGGGTTACCATGAAGACAAAATGCCTGTAAAATTGCTGGTGTGTGGCTAGGACGGAAGCAGGGTTCAGTCCAAGGAAGCGGCTGTGGTGTTACTACCTTTAAAAGCTGTATGGACCACCCTTCTTAACAAGTGGCTCAGAGCCAGTTGGTGGGAGGCGTTTTTTAAGAAAGTCAAGTTTAGGAGACTCTGAATACAGAGTATGGCCAAGAGGCAGCATAGTCTGGTCACATCACCTTTGCCAGTGTCTGATCTCATAGCTCCAGCAATAGAGAAAAATGGAGGACAAGGTTAACTGGAGCCTGGAGAATGGTAGGCTTGAGCTGAGTGGACAGCCTGGGGCTGGCTCCCAAGAGCTACAGGGGATAGATGGTGGATGTGGGGATGTCCATTTGTGTTCTACAGACGGAGTCCAAGGTGACTGAGAGTGTGGGCAGCCAACCTCTTAGCAGTGATCACAGGCAATTATCATAATAACAGTCCCCAGCACAGCTGGACTCAGCAGGGGGGCCCTCATGCTGTTTTCCAGGGCCAGTAATTTTCCAGATTGTGCCTTGGTAGACCTAATGTTGAAACAGGCAACCCATTAGGATAGAATTTTAATGATTTTAAAACTGAGTAATTTAAAATCAGTTTATCCTGGGCCTGGTGGCTCACCCCTGTAATCCTAGCACTTTGGGAAGTGGAGGCAGGAGGATTGCTTGAGGCCAGGAATTCAAGACCAGGCTGGGCAACATAGCAAGACTCTACCATAAAAAAATTTTTTTTAATTAGCCAGATATGCACCAGTAGTCCCAGCTACTTGGAAAGCTGAGGCAGGATTGCTGGAGGCCAGGAGCTCCAGACTAGCTTGAGCAACATAGGAAGATCCTATCTCTACAAAAAAAAAATTAAAATTAAAAACAAAACAAAACAAAACAAATTAGCCAGGCATGGTGGAGCATGCCTATAGTCCCAGCTACTCAGGAGGCTGAGGCAGAAGGATCACTTGAGCCCAGGATTTTAAGGTTGCTGTGAACTGTGATCGTGCCCCTGTACTCTAGCCTAGGCAACAGAGAGACACTGTCTCAAAAAATACAAAACAAAAATTTTTTTTAAAAAAGCGGCTTTCACACACGAATGTGATAATGCTGGTTACTTCTATGGAGGGACCTGAGGTCTGAGTCAGGCACGGAAACATACGGCTTTTTGTGCCTTTTCAACATTGTACTGTGGTCATATATTTCTTATTTTATAAAACTTAACACAACTGAAGATAAAAGTAGGTACAAGTTTCTCACCTGTTGAGGAAGTGGCAAACTTCTTATGAGGTTAGACTCTTTTACTTGGGAAAAGTCATTTTAACAAGTCTTTGAATTTAAGCAGAGACAAAGATAAAACCTTATCCCAGAAAGGAAGATTGGGGGGCAATGGGAAGCAAAACTGACCTTACAGTCTGACTTCAAAGTCTACCTTTTCTGCAAGAAAGTGACACCTCTGCAGAAATTAGCAATGTAGTGATCAGGCCTGAACCTGTGGAGGGGGAGGAGGAGGGCTGGGTTGAGAAGGGAAGTGCAGGGGAAACCTCCCTGCACTTGTGACTTATTAGCATTCCCAGGGGTTCTCAGAAATCCTTGGGCAAGGGGGACTAGAGTTGTTCAGAACACATAGAACTGGGGCCTGGGGTACAATGATGTGTAGAACTTTTCTCTTACCCTAGAAGGTCATTCATTCTAACGCGCAGGCAGCCCGTGACTACAGATGGAATCAGAAGTGCCAGCCCAGAACAGAGAGAGCTCCACAGGCCTCACTGCCCAGTGACAGAGGGCAGGCAGGGCAGGCTGACTCCACACTCCTCCAGGAAGAAACTGGTTCTCTGGCCCTCTCTCTGCAGAATGAAAAAACTTAAGTTTCACCTGAGGTAGTTCAATCAGCCAGAAAGCCTGCCCAGACCTCGGTGTCTTTACCTGGAAAATGGAGATTACCGTGCTTCCCTTGCAAGGCTGCAGTGAGCATGAGAGGGTGCCATTCTGCACAGGGTTTGGCCCAGGGTGTGACCAGGCAGGAGCTGGGAATCACAGCAGCAGCAGCAGCAGGGCTGGCATCCTGCACTCACACACTGGGCCAGGGAAGCTGGCACTCGGCCCCTAGCTTGACTCACACTCCTTTTCCAGGTCTGGCCCACCAAAACCAGGACAGGCACCTCTCTGAGTCCCTGTGCTCCTTCCAGAGAGAAGAATTAACAGAGGTTTAAAGAAACCTCTCACCCTAAATGGCCACATCAGCAGGATTTGCATAGCCAAGGAAGCTGGGCGCTCTCTGCCACCTCTGGAAATGCATCTACAGTCTTCAAGAAGCTCTGAGGAGTGACCCACACTCTGAGCTGAAAAGTCCTCAGCACTTCTTATCTGCACTGCACAATTCATTGGGCAAATGTTGGGCACACTCCACCCCCCTGTGGTTCTCTGCTGGCTTCATTTACGGTTGATGGCTCCAGCATATTTGGAGTTTGACAGCCATAGGTTTGAACCCTGGCTGGGGTGACCTTGCACAAATCACCCCAACCTCTCTGGGCCTCAGCAATGTTATCTGTAAAATGAGACTTTAGAGGCTTGGCGCCTGTAACATAGTAAGTAGGGTACCAGCCACATACACCGAGGCTGGCGGATTCAAGCCTGGGTTGGGCCTGCTAAACAATGACAACTGCAACCAAAAAAAAAAAGGAAAAGAAAAATAGCCAGGCATTGTGGTGGGTGCCTGTAGTCCCAGCTGCTCAGGAGGCTGAGGCAAGAGAATTGCTTAAGCTCAAGAGTTTGAGATTGCTATGAGCTGTGACACCACGGCACTCCACCAAGAGCGACATAATAAGACTCTGTCTCAAAAAAAAAAAAAACGCTCGGCGCCTGTGGCTCAAGCGGCTAAGGCGCCAGCCACGTACACCTGAGCTGGCGGGTTCGAATCCAGCCCGGGGCTGGCCAAACAACAATGACGGCCGCAACCAAAAAAAATGGCCGGGCGTTGTGGAGGGTGCCTGTAGTCCCAGCTACTTGGGAGGGGGAGGCAAGAGACTCACTCGAGCCCAGGAATTAGAGGTTGCTGTGAGCTGTGATGCCACAGCACTCTATCCAGGGTGACAGCTTGAGGCTCTGTCTCAAAAAAAAAGAGACTTTGTGCAATCAGATTAATGCAAATAAAGTACATGAAGGACACTCTGACAACTCAACTGCATTCCCCGGGAAGGCAGGGCTTGTTTATTAGTCTCTGAATCCTCTCTAGGACATGGCATAGTGCGAAGCATATAGCTCAATCAGTCTTTGGTTTTTATAAGTGATTCCAACAGAACAGCAGCCACCACTGTCTCAGAAAAGCAACTCTTAAAACTCAGCACAGGCTCCTGAGCCATTCCCTCCTTGCCTATAATTCTAGTTAGGAGCTTGGCATGGAAGCCCTTTTGGAAGCTCCATCACCACTTCCAGAAGCTTCTGCTCAGCAGTGTGTGGGGTATGGGTCCCAGGGGGCTGAGGGGAGCTGACTTGGCTGCTTCCCGGGGTGTCAGTCCCCTTATAGGGTTGTGGGCACTGAGGTCATCGGAAGAACCACAGAGGACAGACAGCAGGTGGGCGGCAGACAGTAAAAGACTCGGTGATGTCATGTTTTCCCCAAATGACTCAATGGGTTGCCCCTGGGCTATGAATGGTGAGCTGTGTGCTGTGGGTAGCTGTAAGCTACCCTTCCTGGCCCTGGGACCCATGTCTGCAACATCCCTGCCCTGCTTCCGGCTGTGGCCCAGTCCAGGTCATGTCCCAGGCTGCCCCTACCATGTACCTCCAATCTCCACTTTGAGAGAAGACTCAGGTGACAGCCAACACGAGTGTCATTACTGCCCTGTGACTGAGTGACCATGGGCAGAGAGCCTCAGTTTCCTCATTTTTAAAATGGAGACATTAGGAACAACCTTGCTGGGTTGAGTAGGGCTTGGTGGGGATGACTATAAAGCACTTGGCACACGGCAAGTGCTTAGCAAGTGGAAAGCATGACATTCCAGGGCCTCTGTGATTTGACCTCAATTTATTATTCGAGCTTCATTAAAATCTATTTCAACAATAGCTCCCCCTTTTTGATGTTGACCGTGTGCCAGGCACTGCTCTAAATGCCTGCATAGAAATACATTTTTTTTGGCGGCGCCTGTGGCTCAAAGGAGTAGGGCGCTGGCCCCATAACCTCTCTGTGCCTCAGTATTTTTACTAATGATACCCACCACGTGGGGGGGTGATAAGAAAGAAAAAAAAGGGCGGCTCCTGTGGCTCATTGACTAGGGCGCTGGCCCCATATGCCACAGGTGGCGGGTTCAAATCCAGTCCCAGCCAAAAAAAAAACAAACAAAAACATTTTTTTCTCTCTCTTTTTTTTGTTTTTTGTAGAGACAGAGTCTCACTTTATTGCCCTCGGTAGAGTGCTGTGGCATCACACAGCTCACAGCAACCTCCAGCTCCTGGGCTTAGGCGATTCTCTCGCCTCAGCCACCCGAGTAACTGGGAGTACAGGCGCCCGCCATAACGCCCGGCTATTTGTCTGTTTTGCAGTTCGGCCGAGGGTGGGTTTGAACCCGTCACCTTCGGTATATGGGCCCGGCGCCCTACTCGATGAGCCACAGGCGCTGCCCATTGTTTTCTCTCTTATCACCCCCCCCCCACGTGGTGGGTATCATTAGTAAAAATACTGAGGCACAGAGAGGTTAAGCAACTTGCCCACGGTCACACAACCAGTGAGTGGGGAGTAGGGATTCCCATGCAGGTAGGCTGGCTCTAAAGCCTGCAAGGAAATCAAAACTCCCACCTTATCTTTCTCTCTTCTTGTGCAGCCTACAAATTACAGTTCAGTCCTACCAGACTCCTCACAAGTCCCTCCTTCCATCTGTACTTTCCCATCTCCAGGCCTCTGTGCAGTTGCCCTGCATGTGCCGGAATGCCTGCGTCCTCCAGGGAACCTTCCCACGGCTTCCCCATGCCCACCTTTCCGGGCTCACCACAGTGGACTCAAAGGTGGTTACTGGTGGGTCTCCTCTCTTCTTCTAGGCTGAAAGTGCGTCCTGTCATGTCGGGGCCACCCTGCACAGTGTCAGTCATGAACAGGTGCACAAATGATGTACTCTAGGCCCCATTATTTTTTTTTTCTAGACAGTCTCACTTTCTTGCCCCCAGTAGAGTACGGTGGTATCATAGCTTACAGCAGCTTCAAACTCCTGGGCTCAAGTGATCGTCTTACCTCAGCCTCCCAAGTAGCTGGGACTTTAGGTACCCACCACAACGCTGGCTAGTTTTTAGAGACGGGGTTTTTCTCTTGCTCACGTTGGTCTCTAATGCATGAGCTCAAGCAATCCACCCACTTCAGGCTCCAAGAGTGCTGGGATTACAGGCATGAGACACCATACAGGCCTGGGCCCCACTGCTTTTGTGAGGATGGCTTGAGGGGTGCAGCCGGAACCACAGAATGTTCCTCCCTACCCCCTGGGGAGACAGCTTCCTTCTCTCTGCTCAGGGGAAACCACTCAGCCATAGGGGGCCTCTGTTACCTGGGTTTGGGGACTAGACCCTGAAGAGGTTGAACAGATATCTACAAAGGGGACAGGACTGCTGGTGGGGTTGAACAATGGGCCCAACTCATGTAATTCAAAGGCATTTCCATGGACAAACAGGAAGAGACAGGCCTGGGGGGCCTCTCAGAGGGTTTCGGGCCCAGCTGCAGGATCCCAGCCCAGTACCCACAGAGCGATGACCTCAAGAGGCCACATGTGCAGGGTCCTGCTCTCCCCATCCCCTCCATGGCCTATGTGAGCCATCCTCCCGCTCACTGTGACTCCCACCATCCTGACCAGACATGAACCACCCCGAAGGAGCTTCCCAAACTGGGACTGTCCCCTCTTCCCAATCAGCAGCCCCAGGCGGTCCTGCATCGCATCTGGTTTTGCTCCCCCCACTACCAGGTATGAGCCCTCACTGCATGCCTCAGGCTGTGCTGAGCGCGGGGACACAAATGTGAACCAGGCCAATGCTGTCCTGCCCTGGCAGAGCTCATTACCCAGTAGAGCAGTGGTTTTTCAACAGGTGCACCGTGGCATGCTGGTGTGTCGTGAGAGGATCTTAGGTGTGCTATGAAAATTTTTAAAGATCATTAAGTTATTTTCCAAAGAAGTTTAAAGCATAGTAAGTATATTCTTTTCTTTCATTCTTTTTTTTGATCAACGTAATTTAAGTGTGCCATGGAAATTCAACTATAGGTTCAAGTGTGCCGTGAGATAAGAAAGGTTGAAAAACACTGCAGTAGAGACCACAGGCCACTGAATAGGCCACCACAATAGAGCTGGCAAAATTTAATGAGACGGACCCACAGGCAGCCATCGGGAGGGCCACTGACCCGGCTTTCAGGAGATGACATCCAAGTTGAGCGGAAAAGAAGGGAGGAGGGAATGTCCTTGGCAGCTGGAAAGGCTGCAGAGAGCAGGGTGTGTACATTTGGAAATGAGGACAGTTTGGAACTTGGGGCACAGAATCCAGGTGAGGATTAAGGAGAGAAGAAGCTGGGGAAGATATACTCACTGAAACCCACAAGGCCTGTGGAAGCCACTCGGCATCCTGAGCCTATGCTTACCCTGGGTGGGGCTTCTGTCTTGCTGGAACAGCTACTGGGGAGAAAAAGGTCTCCCATGGGCCAGTTCCCCTTGCTAACTCGGACCACGCCTCCTGCCATCTGAACCATTTCCCTGAGACCAAGTCAGAGCAGAGAGCTGCAAAACGGAGCGGACAGCTGGGCCTTGCAAGAGGCAGCTGTAGGATCTGAAATGCCCTGCCCAGGTCAGCCACAGCACCCAGGTAACACTTCCACTCACAGTGCCCACAAAGGGCTGGGCAGTGCCAGCCTCCCCAGAGCTTCCTAGCCAGAATCCAGCGGCACACCCTGGTCTGAGTGTGCCTTTTTTAAGCAGCCACGAAGGACGGACACACACACAGGTGGTTTCACAGCAGGGCTAAAAGCATAGACTCTGGAGCCAGCCATGGGGTTCAGGCCCGGCTTTCTCCCCACCAGCCCTGGGACGTCAGCAATTCATCCAGCCTTTCTGGCTCTGCCTTCCCATCTGTAAAATGGCAGTGAAAAGGGGAGCTGGCTAGGAGCTTCCAGAGACAGCTCAGTGAGTAGATGGTGCCCAAAGGCGCTCAGGACAGCGCTGGGCACTCGAGCCGTCGTTATTACTGTTTCCTGTGTAACCCATCCCCAGGCAGCTGCACCAGATGCAACGGGAGAAAGAAAAGTGAAAGAAAAATAGCATCTCTCAGAATAAAAATAAGACGGGTGCCTGACCTTTGTGGTCACGGCCACTTTCACTCTTCATCTTCTGCGGAGGTGACATCCCCTTCTGGTTCTAGGTTTCTAATCTCAAGGCCTCTTCAAACACATCAGTCCTTAACCCACGGGACAGGTCTTCAGCTTCTGTCTCCCTGAAAAGCCCCTGGAAGTCTCCAGAGGAAAGTGGGGCGCCTGTAGCTGCACTGCAGCCCAAGTGGCCGAGTTGTCATGTGGCTGGAGTTGTGAAATTCCTTCCTGAAAATCAGTGCAGTCATGGGGTGGGGGTGGGGGGGGCAGAGTGTGGCCCAGTTTGTTTTCAAAATATTTCCTCAGATAGCATTGCTTTGGCTCAGACACGTTAGCACTTTCCAGAATCCTGCAGATGGTGAGGCAGCTGGAGAGGAGGGACCTGGGGGGAGAGTGGGCGGGGCCCCAGGCCAAGCTCAGGTAGCTGTGTGTGCCGGAGTTGGAACAGGCACAGGCTGGTGCTGGTGTGGCATGTGTGAACAGGAGTGTGCACACACAACATGAAGCTGATCAACCTATAGATGTGGTTTGCAAACATCTAAGCAGTGGCACCTTCTTATGAACCAGAACTTTCCTCAGAAGCCCAATATGCAGAACAGATAAACAGGAGAGAGGTCTGGAGCCCCCCTCCCACCAGGCCTCTGAGGGGTCCCTGCTGAACTCTGGGACTCCAGGGAACCTAGCTTGAAACCCCTGCTGCTAAAGGAATCATACCTTTCTTGGGGACTTAGTACCCATACCGTTTTAAAATAATTAGTTTCCTGCTGAAGTGAAGGTTATCTTTCTAATAAATTCTGATTAGAGACAGAAAATGCCACATATCCTGGAGAATAGGTGCTCAGAAAGTGCAAAATGATTGATCCCATTCACTAATAAGCTTGTGGGTGTCCCTGGGAAGCCTTGTACACTTGGGCCTCTGACCAGCTGGGGCAGAAAATGTGTGGTGGATAGATAATAGTTACCTAACTCTCACTACAAGCAGACACACTTCTAAACTACTCGCGTATATTAGCTCACTAGCAACCCTGTGCTCAGGTAGGTTACTATTACCATCCCCTCATACAGATTTGGAAACTATGTCCCAGAGAGGTTAAGTAACTTGTCCAGGACCACACAGCTCCTAAGCAGTACCTTGTTTTGGCTTTAGAATCAATGCTTTTAACTACTACATAATTTGCCTTTCCAGTAAGTGTGTCCTGCACTCTGGGAGGCTGAGGTGGGTGGATTGCTTGAGCTCAGAGGAGTTCAAAACCTGCCTGAGCTAAGGAGTTCAAGACCAGCCTGACCAAGGCAAGACCCCATCTCTGCTAAAAATAGAAAAACTAGTTGGGCATTACAGCAGGTGCCTATAGTCCCAGCTACTTGGGAGATTGAGACAAAAGGATCCCTTGAGCCCAAGAGTTTGAGGTTACTGTGAGCTATGACAGTACAGCACTCAATTGCAGGGCAACTGAATGAGTCTGGAAAAAACCCAACAACAACAAAAAACAAACAAGAAACCAAATAAGTGTGTCCATGTGTTATGTATCTGTTTACACACACTTGTGCCTGTAGTGATTGTGTCTCTGCAATATGCTGGTTGTTTACTAAAATATTTATGTGTGTGGGGTATATCTTAAAATGTGTGTGCGCATCTCTGCCCACAGTGATACATGGCTGGTCTGTGAATAGACGGATGTGCAGCCCAGCCCACCAGCCCTTCTCCCACCAAGGCTGCAGCATATGTAGCACTTGCCCCACAACCCCTACTCTAGCAGCCTGGAAGCATCAGGGCAAAGTAGTGGGATGGAGAACCTTCCAGTAGTGCCCTACTCTCCAGATCCCAGAGGTGTAGGGGTTTGCAGACCTAGCTCAGCACAGCCACACATAATCAGAAGGCCCCTTGGCTACTCCCTGGCTATGAAGTGGGTGCCCTCTGCTGCTGACCGCTACCTAGTTTTCCCCTCCTCATTGCTGGGTTTTTGGAGTTGGTCACCAAATAAACTGAATTCAGGGGACTGAGAATTTGCTTCCTATCCCACAGACTCTGTTAATTACAATAGTGCTGAGTTTCTCAAAATCCTTGGTATGACCCTACACCACCACCACCCCAAGCTGATATGACTGGTGCCAAAAGCAAAGAAACTTGACATTTTAGTCCAGGAAGCCTAAAAAGAAAAGGAATATGTGGTTTTTGAGTATCTCTTCACAGGTTGGTCCTACCTTGGGGAAACATGAGAAAATCAGCATTGGCCCATCTACCCTAAAGCAACGTTTAAGACACAAAGTTTCCTTAAACTCCACAGAACAGGAAAAAAGCCCCACTGGTCTCCACCATCAAAGTCAAACTCACTAACCAACCAAGAAATCACCATCTGCCCACTGGGGAGGGCAGGGGCTTGAGACTTACTCAGATGGAGCAGGGCTGCGTTGGGACCCCCAGTGAGCTTCTCTCCCACACACGTGTTCTTCTTTCCCGCAGCTACCAGCTTCCCTTCAGCACAAGGTCTGGTGGCACAGGGTGTGTTCCTCACTTTTGAGGCTCCCAAAGTCAAGGAGGAGGGGCTGGGCAGGGAGGGGGCAGGTGTAACCAAGGGAGGCCAAATAAGAACATCCTAAGTCGGCTTCCAAGGTGGTTGTTTACTTGTGGTGTTCAGGAAAGGCTGAGCTGGGAACTGGCTTGTTTACTTTCCACACTTTTCCTCCCAATCGTTTTCATAGAGTCCTCCAGAACCCCAGTGATAAATTTCCCAGAGCCCAGGGAAACCCACAGTCCCTCAGCACACAGCCATCTTTATTAGGAGGCCAGGGCAGGGCAGTAGGGGGGAGGTTGGAATAGGAGGCCTGAAGTTACTGGTGGTCAGAGGCGGCCTGCCCCCTCCCTACACACTGGCCAGGCCTCAGGAACTACTGGCCAGATTTGGGGCGATGGAGACAGGAGGCTGAAGTGTGTCCACCCTCAAGCACAAAGCTAACTGTCCAGGCTTGCCCACACCCAGCTGTGGAATCCACATGCCCCGAGTGAGACTAGCAGCATTCTGTCATCTCTTTAGGCTTCAGAGAAGAAAAGGTGAAAAGTATCACTTCTGTTTAGGGAATGAAAAGGAGAACTGTTCCCTCTCCAGCTGCATGACTTCTCCAAAGCCAGAGACCTCGCTGAGTGTCCCCACACAGCACCCCCTGCTCTACGATTTCTCAGCAGAGACACTCCCAGCCCCTCCCTGGACTTCACCCATCACCTGACACTAGTCCCAAGATCTCCCGCGTGTACTGCCTGTGAGTCAGGGACCGAGGTACGAAGCCCCTGCCCCGCAGGTGGCCTGGCATATCCTCACACCTAGTCTCTCAACTTCCATCCCGGCCAGCACACCCATCCTACAATGGAGAGGGGAGAGGACTCCAATGTCTTTGCAACTTAGCCCTGCAGAGGCTCTGGGACTCACCCTGGGCTTCCTGTGGAAGTGGGCAGCGACCAGCAGGGCAGTATTCAGCCAGTGCCCCTTACTTCCCTTTAGAAGTGCCAGCCTTTTCCCTGCTATGACTATGGGTTAGCAGCTCTTGGGGCAGAGATGGGGGTGGGTGGAGCAGAGAGGACCTTGCCCCAGCAGGGTGAGTAACCCTTGAAGGACTGGAGGTGGTCCTGGCATGGTGGCTCTTGCTGTAATCCCAGCACTCTGGGAGGCAGAAGTGGGAAGCCACCTGAGACTAAGAGTTGGAGAACAGGCTGGGCAACATATCAAACCCCCCATTCCTTAAACAATTTAAAAAAACATTAGCTGGGCATGGTGACACCCACCTGAAGTCCTAGCTACTCAGGAGCCCAGGAGTTCAAGGCTGCAGTGAGCCATGATGGTACCACTGCATTCCCGCCAGGGTAAAAGAATGAGATCCTCTCTCTTAAAACAAAAACGAACAAAAAAACCCCCAACCAACCAACCAAACAAACAACAACAAAAAAAACCTACACTAAAGGATGACGATAGGAGTATCCTGAAGGCAGAACAGCGATAGCTCCCTGGTTTCACAAGCTCGGCCATGCACTGCACCTCTCCAAGCCCCATCTCTTCATCTGTAAAGTGGGGATGACAGATAACTGCTGTTCCACCGTGGGGCATATGTGGACCAGATAAGCCAAGTGGTTATTACCTTCCCTAGACACCCCAGCTCCACCCCATCCATCTCTTATGTGAACTAGACAACACTGAGGTCCAGCTCTCCAGAGCAAATGATGGGCGTGGGAAGGATGACCCTTTTTTGGTTTTTTTTTGAGACAAGAGTCTCAAGCTGAGCTCGGCGCCTGTGGCTCAACGGGCTAAGGCGCCAGCCACATACACCTGAACTGGCGGGTTCAAATCCAGCCTGGGCTCGCCCAACAACAATGACAGCTGCAACCAAAAAATGGCCAGGTGTTGTGGTGGGCGCCTGTAGTCCCAGCTATTTGGGAGGCAGAGGCATGAGCCTCGCTTGAGCCCAGGAATTGGAGGTTGCTGTGAGCTATGATGCCATAGCACTCTATCCAGGGTGACAGCTTGAGACTCTGTCTCAAAAAAAAAAAAAAAGAGTCTCAAGCTGTCGCCCTATGTAGAGTACCGTAGCGTCACAGCTCACAGCAACCTCAAACTCTTGGGCTTAAGCAATTCTTTTGCTTTAGCCTCCCAAATAGTTGGAACTACAGGCGCCTGCCACAATGCCCAGCTATTTTTGTTGTTGTTGTTGCAGTTGTCATTGTTGTTTTAGCTGGCCTGGGCCAGGTTTGAACCCACAGCCTTGGTATATGTGGCCAGTGCCCTTACCCACTGAGCTACAGGCGCCTCCCAGAAGGATGATCCTTTATATTTACCAGTTAAGTGACAAGGGGAAGTGACAGGGGAGGGCTGATTTCCCTGGTAATATATTACTGTGGGGAAGGCAGAAAAGGAAAAGGAATACAGTAATTCATTTGAGGATATTTCCATTTACCTGGCAATTTCTTCTCTACGCAAGATATGGCTATAATTGACCGCTTTACCTCCAGTTCTCAGATAAGCAGCACATCATTTCTCACTGGAGTTACGGCACATCTCTCCCTGAATTCGCTCTCAAACCTTTCACCGTTTCCTAACTCCAGATCCACATAGAAGGCTCCCACAGCCTGGTACCACCCAGCCTTTGATTCCCATGACCTGTGGTATAACCCAGCTCAGAGGACTGTGTGGAAAAAGAAGAATACAGTCAGAGCCCCCAGGACCATGTTAGTAAACAGCATCAGTGTTGTTTCCTTGTTGCCATGGAGAACCGACAGCCTGGCATAGTGCAGACAGCATGGGTTTTGGAGTCAGACAATCTAGGTTCAAATTCTGGCTTTACTTCTCACCATCTATGTGACCTTAAAAAAGTTACCTAGCTTTCCTGATCCTCAGTTCCCAATCTGTAAAATGGAGATGAAATACTAATCTCACTGGGATGTGAGATCGTGTATGGAGGGGTCCTGATTCACAGAAGGCGTAAGGAAGGGGGGAAGGGACTGGCTATAGCGTTCCACCTGAAATTGGGGGTGGCCATGCCCACATCACCCCTTCTCTCACCTGGGGCCACAGTCCTTGCCTTTGCTAACTTCAGCATTTAAAAGTCTGAAATGCACACTGAATCTAATCAGAGCTCTTCACAAGCAGGAACGAGTGGAGAGCGCCCAGGATGTCTCCGTGTCTCTGTGTGCTCTCAATCATGAGACTACTGGCATTCAAGTTTTAGGCACGTGGATGTTTCTGCTCCTCTGGGAAATGCACACCAACTGGCACAGAAGAATCCATACCAATACTCAGTTCAGGCACTGTGAGCACCCCTCCACCTGCTGCCACCACAGAGCCAAGCTGCTGCTGGCAGACACTGCTCCTAGACCCTTCATGAGACCCATTTCTAGCCAGGCTGGAAGGAGCCAGGAAGAAAAACAGACATCCCCAACCCAGGGGACCGGCCCCTGGGAAGCCGCTCTCTCCAGGACCCTTCTACTCTCAGTGCATGCCCACCAGCCTGGCCAGCTTTTTCCACTTACCAAACTCTCCCTCTTGCCATCAGGGGATGGGAGGGCTAATGGAACCAACTCCTCTCTGCTACAGATCTAAAGTTATTTTTGAACTGAGATCCTACTGAATCTGCCAAATAGCACACCACCTACCAAACCCCACACCATTCCCAGCTTGGCTAGATACAGAAATGGAACTTTTCCTGCTGCCCCCTTAGGGGGACAGAAGACAGAGTCCAATGACATGGCTCAAGTTCCCAGTGCCAGGGCACACAGTGGAACATGCTGTTTGGGCCACTCACCCAAACAGATCAGGTAGGGCTCCCTGTAGTTACTCGGGGTCTCCTCCTCCGTGGGAAGACCAACCCCACTGAGGCCCACTGGGCTTGGCTCTTAGTGAGTCCATAATAAATATTAATTACTGGTGACACTATTCATTACACAACTACTTATCCAGTACTCACTGTGCCGGCGCTATGCTAGGTCCTGGAAAATCCTTGGTGCACCTGGGGCCCCAGGACATCAAACATCAGAAACCAAGTACAACTGCAGATGCTAGTAGAATAAATAAGGCTTCGGGAATGCCATGGTATCTCTTATACACGCACACCCCACGCTGCAGAGGCTGGAATCGCCTCACAAGGCCCCCCTGCAAGTCCCTTTGAGGAAGCACATCCGCTAGGGGGAGGGTCTCTGCTTCTCTCAAAGACCCTGTTGCCGGCACCACCCAGCTGTCCAGCAAGACACGGACCTGCCGCCTTTCCACTCTGTTCCCAGACCCCGGAGCGCGGGTCTGAGTTTATGAATCACTCCCTCCCCTCTCCCTGCCTCGCCTCCGGAAGGGCAGCACACACCCAGACACATCACCCAGACACCGAGTTTCCACACCAAATCCGCCCTGCCTGCTGAACCCCGAGAACTGACTGCAGTGTCTGCTTTCCTCTTCCCTCTCCAGGGCTTCGGGGTCCTGGCCACGACTTTCCAAAAAACAGGCAACCCTTCCCCTCCCGCTGCGCTGGGGAGGGAGTGTTCTTCTCACTGGGGGACTGCGGGGACAGCAGACAAAGACAAGGGATTTATGTGAGGGGCACAGCGACGTGCCTGGTTTAAAGGCCAAAACCCCCGCGCTCCCAGGAATGTGCCTTTCGCTCTGCGGCTTGAGGTGTGGCGCGTGCTCAGACCCGCACGCGCGGCGTGTCTGGGGCTCGAGCGGTGATGAGCGACGTGTGTCTGGCAGGTGTGAATGTGGGTGCGGCGGGTTGTGGGTGTCGCCGTGGGGTTTTCCCCCAGCCTGAGCTCCCTCTCCCATCCTCCGCTTAGCCCCCTTCTTCCCCTGAAGTTTGGCGCGCGCGCCGGGACGCGGAAGGCGCGGGGCGCACGGCCGGGCGGCCTCCCCCGGGCCTGGGAGGCGGTTCCGGGACGCCGGCGCCCCACTTACCCCGGCCGCCGAGCCTCCTCCGGCGCAGGCGGATCTGCCCCTCCGTGGCTGGGGTCGGGCGCGGACGGCATCCGCTTGCAACTTCGTGCTTGCCTCGGAAGATCCCGGCAAAAGCGACCCCAGCTCCTGCGCCGTCCGGGCTCCGCGCCCTCGCCGGGGGCGGCAGCGGGGAGGGAGGGGGGAGGCGCGGCCCGGCCGGTCGACGCGGGGCTGGAAGAGGCGCCAGGCGGGCGCCGTCCTGCCTGCGCAGCGACTGAGCGAGCGAGCGGTCCTGCCTGGCGCCCTCCCGCTCCGGCCCGAGCCCGAGAGCCGCCCGCGCCTGTGGCGGCAGCGGCAGCGGATTCCTGAACCGCGTCCAAGGCGCCCGGGGAGCCCTCCTTTTCCTCCTCCTCCTCCTCTTCCTCACCCCACCCAGCTCCCACCACTGCGCGCCCGGCAACTTCGGAACAGTTGGCTAAGTTGGCGCTGCTCGAGCTGCGCGCCGGCCGGGCCTCGGGTGGGGGAAGAGGGGGAGGAGCCGAGGGGGAGGGGACCGGGACCCGCCCCCGCCCCCGGGGAGCCGCGCTCTCCAGGACCCTCTGTAGGCCTTTGTTCCGGGCGCTGCGCCTCGGCCCGCCCGTCCCCTGGGACTCGCTTGGGGGTCGCTGGGATCCCCACCCGCTCCGGACAAAACCAGGAGGAGCTCCCACGCTCAGGGCGGGGAAGGAGGCCGCGTGGAGATACCCGCGGCTTCACCCCGCCAGAGACCCCAGGCCGTCAGCCACTCCCGACCCGACTGGCCCGGGAGAACCCAGGTCGCGCAGGTTTCTGACATTGTGGCCTCAGGGAGGATCTTCCTGCTTCACCTTAGGGCATGGGCACTAAATGTCAGGCCCCTTAGTTTCCAAAGAGCACAGCACCCTCTCCCTGGGTGACAACAGCTCACCCTTCTGCGCTTTCTTCTGCGGCCAGGCGGTCCAGGGATTCCGGGATGCAGGACCCAGGAAGCAGGAGGAAGTAGGGTCCTCTCGGGGCAGCCGGAGCCTCTTGGCATTATCTTCGGACCATCCTAGAGAGATGGCTTCTCTGGCTAGGGGCTGCCATCGCCTCCCGGGTGTGGGGCAGTGGCCGACTGGGCAGTGCTGGCTCTGGGGTGATGATGATAGTTTCGCGAGGAACGTGGTAAAGTGCTTAGAACCAGAACCCAGACCGAACCTCCCGGTTGCGCGTCCAAATCCTGGTGATGGCCAAGCCTCTGAAAACGTGAGATGACTTGCATTCTGCTCTTGGGACTTTCCTCCTGGGACTTCTGAGTAATTCACATCCTGAGCGAAGTCAGGCCTCTCTAAGACAGCAGTCTTGACATTTAATAGGATGGTATGGGGTTTAGACACAATAACTGAGTTCTTGTAGAGGAGAAGCAGGACAATCCAAAATAAAAGGGAAAACCTCAACATCAGTGCTTGGCCTCCCTCCATCATCCTCACCATTTACAGATGCCAAAAGAGAGAACAGACACGCTTCAGGCAGCCTGTAAAGAACCGAATAGACCTGAGCAGAGGCAGCCTTCCCAGGAGCCGGGCCTCTAAGTGGTGGGAGTTAGTGGTCCCTGTTCATTGCCTGGGTGCAGACCAGGGGAAGCTTCCACCAAGGCTGCCCATGGAGGGGGCTCAGGCAAAGTACTCCTAACTATGGTGTGAGATCTTGGTTTTTCTTTTAGCAGAAAAACCTGATGGGGTGCTTTGGTCCTATTGCTAAGTTCTGTGACCAGTTATAGGGAACCAGAGATCTGGTGAGAATTCAGACCCCATTTCACCGCCTTGACAAACTCCCAGAATCTCTCTCTCTGCATCGAACACAGGCCTAGTTACCCTCCCCTCGCTTCACCGGCTACATCTGTCTTGAAATCAGTCTCCGTGCTCTCAGACAGGTTTTTCAGTGAGGGTATCTTTGCACATGGGTTCCTCCAGACTCCATGGCCTCTTTTCAGAAGGGAAGGCTGTCCTTTCAGCCTCACAAATTTGTCAAGAAGCTACATTTAACTGTACCTGCTGGCCTTACAAGGGAGACTTTCCTACTGGGACATACGGAGTCTTGGATCTTATTACTGAAACTTGATGATATACTTCAGAGAATGCAAAGGCCAAAAGCCAGAACTGTGTTGCCATCATATTAAAGCAGTATTTTCAACCTTTTTTAATCTCACGGCACACTTGAACCTATAGTTAAACTTTCTGCAGCATGCTTAAATTGTGTTGATTGAACAAAAAGGAGTATAAAGAAGAATATATTTACTGTGCTTTGAACTTCTCTGGGAAATAATTTCATTAATGATCTTTTAAAACTTTTGCGGCACACCTAAGATCCTCTCAAAACACACCAGTATGCTGGGGCATACTGGTTGAAAATCACTATATTAAAGCATATAGGACTCTGAGCTGTTGTTTGGAGGAAGGGGAAAGTGGAGCACAAGTGATCACTGAGAAGTTCCTGTGTTCACCCAACCCTTGTTGAGGACTTGCTGGACCCTAGGACTTACAGAGGAAACAAGCCTTAGTCCCACCCTCTGTCTAGAAAAGACAGACATATGATATAACCTGGTGGGTGAGTAAGGCTGGTGGACAGGTACACTTCCAGGGGGCACCAGGCACACAATATGTGATAATGACTTTGGGCCCCTGGGATTATGCAATGCTATAGCCTATTCCTGGGCTTAAGAGATGACCTGGAGTTCTGCAGGCAGAGAAGGTGGTGAAAGTGAGATAAGGGCTTTCTAAGTGAAAGGACCAGCAATTAAAAGCAACACAAGACTTGGCACCTCTAGCACAGTGGTTATGGCGCTGGCCACATGCACCGAGGGTGGCAGATTTGAACCTGGCCCGGGTCAGCTAAACAACAATGACAACTGCAAGAAAAAAATAGTTGGGTGTTGTGGTGGGCACCTGTAGTCCCAGCTACTTGGGAAGCTGAGGCAAGAGAATCACTTAAGCCCAGGAGTTTGAGGTTGCTGTGAGCTGTGACGCCATGGTAGTCTACCATGGTACTCTAGTGAGACTCTGTCTAAAAAAGAAAGAAAGAAAAAAACAGAAATGTGAAAGGACATTCATTCCCCAGGATGTGGACTGGTGTGGCAGCTAACCCTTGGGCCTCCCGTGAAGATATCCATTGTGCAAATTTGAGATAGAGGATAAAGGTCTGATCCAAGACATTGGAAATTTTCACCCTAAAATTATTTCCAGGCTGACCGTCTTCTCACAATTGCTCAGCCAAGAGAATTGGTCTCACTTTTTACCCTGTTTGAGAAATGCAAAGAACTTTCCCAACCAGAGGCAGAATTGCAAAGTGGTTAAGAATATGGGAGCCTGGGCTCAGCGCCCATAGCACAGTGGTTACAGCACCAGCCACATACACCGAAGTTGGCAGGTTCGAACCTGGCCCAGGCCAACTAACCAACAATGACATTTGCAGCAAAAAATAGCCAGTTGTTGTGGCAGGCACCTGTAGTCCCAGCTACTTGGGAGGCTGAGGCAAGAGAACTGCGTGAGCCCAAGAGTTTGAGGTTGCTATGAGCTGTGACACCAGGACACTCTACCGAGGGTGACATAATGAGACTCTGTCTCAAAAAAAAAAAGAAAAAGGATATGGGAGCCTGGCTCGGCGCTGTAGCTCAGTGGCTAGGGTGCCAGCCACATACACCGGAGTTGGTGGGTTTGAACCCAGCCCAGGCCTGCCAAACAACAACTACCACCAAAAAATAGCCAGGCGTTATGACAGGTGCCTGTAGTCCCAGTTACTTGGGAGACTGAGGCAAGAGAATCACTTAAGCCCAAGTGTTTGAGGTTGCTGTGAGCTATGATGCCACGGCGCTGTACTGAGGGCTACATAATGAGACTCTGTCTCAAAAAAAAAAAAAAAAGAATATGGGAGCCTGAGCACCATCTTAACCAAGCAGTCTAATTGAACATCACTAATAACAGGAGAAACCTCCTGATGTGATTCAGAGAGAACACAATGTTGAGTAGGAAGCATTCCTGCCAAAAAACAATGCATCAGTTGAATCTAATAACAAAGAAACATCAGACACAAACAAAAAGATGTTTACAAAACAAGTGGTCTGTGATATTTAAAATGTCAATGACATGAAAGACAAAAATGAATGAAAAGGCTAAGGAACCATTCCAGATTAGAAGAGACTAAAGAGACATGAGCACTGTGATAGATTTCAGTGATGAGCTGTCACTTCTGAGATTAGGTTACAAAAGACTTGAGACTTCTGTCTTGCTAGAATTCTCTCTCTGGCTCTTATCAGTTTGCTCTGATGATGCAAGTTGCCAAATTGTGAGTTGCCCTGTGGAAAGGCCCATGTTTCAAGGAACTGAGGGAGGCCTGGCCAATAGCCAACAAAGAACTGAGGCCTTAAGTCCAACAGTATGCAGTGTCCTGAATCCACACCAATAATCATTGAATGAGCTTGGAAGCAGATCCTATCCCATTTGAAACTTGAGATGGCTGCACCCAACACATTGATTGGTGTCTTGTGAGGGACTCTGAGCTAAAGAGCCCAGCTAAGCCAAGTCCAGATTCCTGACCCACAGAAACTGAGAGGTAATTCTTTTGTTTGTGTGTTTGTTTGTTTGTTTGTTTGAGACAGAGTCTCACTCTGCTGCCCTAGATAGAGTGCTGTGGCGTCATCGCAGCTCACAGCAACCTTAGTTTCTTGGGTTCAAGCGATCCTCTTGCCTCAGCCTCCCGAGTTAGGACTACAGGTGCCCACTGGGACGCCCAGCCAGTTTTTCTATTTTTAGTAGAGACAAGGTCTCGCTCTTGCTCACGCTGGTTTTGAACTCTTGAGCTCATAAAATCCACCTGCCTCAGACTCACAGAGTGCTAGGATTTTAAGTGGGAACCAGTGTGCCCAGCCCAGATAATTGTTTTAAGTCACTAAGTTTGAGATAAGTTGTTATTCAACTGAATAAAACTAATAGAACCACTAAATGCAATATGTCATCTTGAACTAGATCCTGGCACTGAATAAAAAAGTTACTATGAATGACTATTTAGATAATTGGCAATATATGAACAGGGACTGAAGAGATAATAATATTGTATCAACATTAAATTTTCTGACTGATAACGGCTTGGTGCCTGTAGCTCAGTGAGTAGGGTATGACGGCCACATACACCGAGACTGGCAGGTTCAAGCCCAACCCAGGCCTAGTAAACAACAATGATGGCTGCAACCAAAAAAAAAAAATAGCCAAGCATTGTGGTGGGCGCCCGTAGTCCCAGCTACTTGGGAAACTGAGGCAAGGAAGGCTTAAGCCCAGGAATTGGAGGTTGCTGAGAGCTGTGATGCCACAGCACTCTACCCAGGGTGAGAGCTTGAGGCTCTGTATCAATAAATAAATAAATAAATAAATGTTCATTTAAAGATACCAAGGGGTCCAGGGAGAGGAAGAAAAAAATGTTACTTCTTGGCTCGGCGCCTCTGGCTCAAGGGGCTAAGGCGCCAGCCACGTACACCTGAGCTGGCGGGTTCAAATCCAGCCCGGGCCCGCCAAACAACAATGATGGCTGCAACCAAAAAAAAAAAAAATGGCCAGATGTTGTGGTGGGCGCCTGTAGTCCCAGCTACTTGGGAGGCAGAGGCAAGAGACTCGCTTGAGCTCAGGAATTGGAGGTTGCTGTGAGCTGTGATGCCACAGCACTCTACCCAGGGTGGCAGCCTGAGGTTCTGTCTCAAAAAAAAAAAAAAGTTACTTCTTTAGCACAAAGTGGCAAGAGCTTAACCCATGTTATTGCATTTAATTCTAATATCAGCCCTGTGAAGAAGCCATCATTATCCATTATCTTCGAAAAGAAGAGGTAGCCAAGGTCCTATGAGGTTCGGTGCCTTGAGAAGACTCATACTGCAAATGCTTTGGACCAAAGAATATATTTGCTTCTTTATTCAACAAACATTTTTAGCTTGGGACTATCCTTGGAAACACAAGGATGAATGATGTCTTAGTTAGCTACTGCAGCAATAATGCTGCATAACAAACATCCTCCAAATCTCAGTGGCTTACAACACCAAATATTTATTTTCCTCATTCACAGGTCAATGGGTTAGCAGGGTTGTTTCAGGTCATGGTGGGTGGGGCGAGGCTTTGGGAGGGGTTGAGGTCTACTCATATCTCCACATTCTACTTGGACCAGTGCCCACCCTGGGATATGTGACCTATGCATGCAGGTGGATCCCTGCAGCGAGCTGGACATCTGGGAAGTCTTTCTAGAGAAGGAAATGCCTGAGGTATAAGAGCAAAAGGGTAAAATAAGAGCTCCTGGTTGAGACAGAGAGAAGTAGGTAAGGAAGAGCTTTACAGGCAGTCAAAACAGTGTGAGCCAAGGCAAGGAGGCCAAGAACAGGATGGCATGAGCAGGGAAAGTGAGGAGCAGTTTGCTGTCACAGGAGCACGGAGGGAGAGGCAATGGGTGTAAGGAGAGAAAGAGGTAGAAGTAGGCAGGCGCCAGGAAGGTCCCTCCCTTCTCGAGGCGCTCAAAACAAACCAAACAATTACCTCTTAGTCCATGTTATGCTTATAACAGAGTATCTGAAACTGGGTAATTGATAAAGAAGAGGAATTTATTTATTATAGGTATTTAAGCTGAGAAGTCCAAGGTCAAAGGGCTGCATCTGGTGAAGCCTCCTTGCTGGTGGGGACTCTCTAAAGAGTCCTGGGGTGACACCGAGCTTCACATGGCAAAGGGACTGCATGTGCTAGCTCAGGTCTCTCTCCCTCTTCTTCTTCTTTTTTTTTTAGAGACAGAGTCTCACTTAGTTGCCCTCAGTAGAGTGCCATGGCATTGCAGCTCACAGCAACCTCCAGCTCTTGGGCTTAGGCAATTCTCTTGCCTCAGCCTCCCAAGTACGTGGGACTATAGGCGCCTGCCACAGCGCCTGGCTATTTTTTTGTTGCAGTTTGGCCGGGTCTGATTTCGAACCCGCCACCCTCAGTATATGGGTCCGGCGCCCTACGCACTGAGCCACAGGCGCCTCCCTGTCTCTCCCTCTTCTTATAAAGCCGCCAGACCCGCTCCCACAATAACCCATCAGTTCATGAATCCCTGAATTCATGAGAGCTCTACCAATTACCTCTTAAAGTCCCCACCTCTCAATAATGCCTCATTAGGTATTAAATTTCTACTTGACTTTTGGAAGAGACAAACATGCAAATCATAGCACCTTTCTTGCTCCATTTTGCTCCACGTCCTGGATAGCTGGCCTACGGGCTGTGCCCAAAGCCTCTCTTATTTTGGGCAGATGAAGATGGTAAAACATATTATAGTTTTTGCCTTTCTCCAAATTTGTCCGTTATAGATTCAATCGTGCCCCACCCTATTCATATGTTGAAGCACTAAGCCCCGGAGGGACTGTATTTGGAGTTATGTTATGGTTTGAATGTATTTATGTCTCCAAAATTCATGTCGGAACTTAAGCTCTAAAATGACGGTGTTAAGAAGTGGGGCTTTGGAGGGTGATTAGGGCATGAGGGCTCCGCTCTGATAAATGGAATCAATGCTCATATAAAAGAGGCTTCAGAAAGCTGGCTGGCCGTTCCATGCCTGACAACTTGAAAGCAGAGACTAAGCCTTTATCAGACATTGAATTTACTGGGGCCTTGATCTTGGAATTTCCGGACTCCAGAACTGTGAGAAATAAATTTCTGTTCTTTATAAATTACCCAATCTCAGATATTTTTGTTATAGCAGAACAGACTGTGGCCCTTAAACTTAAATAGGTCATAAAATTAAATGACACCCCCCCATAATTAGGTGGGCCCTAATCCTATAGGATTAGTATGATTATATGAAGAAGACACACCAGGCATCATTCTTTCTCTGCACATGCTCAGAACGTCCACGTAAGGACACAGCAAGAAGGTAGCTGTCTATAACCTAGAAGAGAGGCTTCACAGAAATCAAGTTAATGGTGCCTTGAGCTTGGACTTTCAGAACTGTGCTAAAATAATATTCTGTTGTTTAAGCCAATCTGTGGTATTTTGTTACAGCAGTACTAGTAGAATAATGCATCCCCAATAATAACAAAGCTAAGATTAAAAATACCCAGAAGATCCATAGACAATATCTACAACAAAATTAGGGGGCCAGACGCGGTGGTTCACACCCATAATCCTAGCACTCTGGGACGCCGAGGCAGGTGGATTGCCCTGAGTTCACAAGTTCAAGACCAGCCTGAGCAAGAGAGAGATCCTGTCTCTAAAAAAATAGCCAGGTTTTGTGGCAGGTGCCTGTAGTCCCAGCTGCTTGGGAGGCTAAGGCAAGAGAATAGCTTAAGTCCAGGAGTTGGAGGTTGCTGTGAGCTGTGACGCCATGGCACTGTACTGAGGATGACATAGTGAGATTCTGTCTCAAAAAAGAACTGTAAGACAGCATCAGCAGAGCATTAAGCCAAGCACAGGGCCCTGTGCATTTGCACAAGTTGCACTGATGAAGCTGGCCCTGGATTCATCAAATATTTGGTGGTTATCTCCTGCATACCATCACTGGATTAGGCCTCAGGGATACATTGAGAACAAGACAGAGGAGAGCAGAGACCTGGGAGCCTAGTTGGTGATAAAAGCAATTCTCACCAGGGCGCTGCAAGAGTTTCAAGATTACTGAAATATAAGGTGAGAGACAGGGGTCCTGAGAGACAGAAGCTCCACATGCCCCACAGAGAGGTGAGCACACCAAAGGAGACAGTGAAACCCTGTGGGGGCGGGGTACCAGCACTCTGGACAGTGAAGGGCTGGATTGGAGGGGTCTACCCAGGAGGACTACCTGGAAGGACCTCAAGGCTCTGTGATGGTCTAGAAGAGAGATGAAGAAGGACCGAGCCCCGGCAGGGTTGGGTAGGTGGAGAGGCAGAGACACCTGTTAACTAACTTGAGAAATAACCAGTGAGTGCTCAGAACTAGGGGCCAATGGGAAGGGAGGCCACACGGGACTCAGCAGACTAGACTCTGATCCTCTTACTCATCTGTGTAGCCTTGGGTGGTCATTAATTCCCAAGCCCTCAGTTTCCCCTTCTGCAGGTCAGGGGCACGATGCCATGGCTCTGAGCACCCTCCCCACCCTGGGCTTCTGAAGTGGGAAGCAAAGCCGACTGCTCTGGGCTCCACTTCTTCCCCCTCACTTCCGCCCCTCGTTTCTGTGCACACACTGGTCCGGGGCATTTGGAGGAGGCCCACGTCTCCCAGCAAGCTCTCAGAGCAGTTCTGGAATGCCCCAGTGCATGAAGCCAGGCCATCCTTGGAGCTACATGTGTCAATGATTTGTCCAGGCATTGCCCACCTCGTCTTGGCTTTCAAACCGTCTCCTCTTCCACCTCCCCCATCTGGATGCCTTTTTTCCAGCAGCTTAGGGTAGAAGCATCTGCGTACATGGAAAATCCATTGGACTTGGAGCCGGGGAGTTGGTCCCAGGACTGGCTCTGCCATTAACTAGTGTGTGACTTTAAGCAAGTCACTTGCCTCCTCTGAGCTTCACCTTCCTTTGCCATAGAATGAGGAGAAGAAATTGAATGATCTCTGCAGCAAATAAGATCTTTCCTTCCATCCCCCCTTCCGGGCACTCCCCTCCCAGCAGCCAGTGCCTGTGTCTCTCCTGGAGAACTGCTCGGTGCTGCCCAGACCTGCCCTCTCATGCTCACAGGGGAGCCTTGGAAAGGCCTGGGAATTCATACCCACTGGGGCAGCTCTTTGTCAACAGCCACCCGGCCCCCTGATTGGGACAACTCCGAGGCATGTCAACCTAAATAATATATAGACAGAGGCTCTCTAAAAGAAAAGATTTGTGGCTCAGCACTTGTAGCTCAGCAGCTAGGGTGCCAGCCACTTATACCTGAGTTGGTGGGTTCGAATCCAGCCTGGGCCTGCCAAACAACAATGACAACTACAATCAATAAATAGCCGGGCATTGTGGCGGGCACCTGTGGTCCAGCTGCTTGGGAGGCGGAGGCAAGAGAATCCCTTAAGCCCAGGAGTTTGAGGTTGCTGTGAGCTGTGATGCCACGGTACTCTACCCAGGGCAACATAGTGAGACTCTGTCTCCAAAAAAAAAAAAAAAAGAAAAGAAAAGATTTGTTTAGGAATAGAGCATTGCAATGGAAATACAGATACCATAGTAAACTGTCATATTCAGGAAAGTGAAGGAAGACAAAGGTTTTTAAAGGAAAAAAACAAGGAGGTTAGAGCGGTGTGCAGCCAACTGCATGACAGAGGCTAAGACAGGCTGCAGAGGAACGTGAGTCCTCTGAAGTGACAGTGCACGAGGCAGTGAGAGCTTGAGATGCCCTGGCACCTGAGCAACCAGATCTCCAACTGCCCCCACCCCCAGCCTTGCTGGTTTAAAGCAAGCCCCACACTCAGCACCAACTTGTCTCCTTTGAAAAGCAGTGGCACACCAATATTCTTAAGACGGCCAAGTACAACTTTTTTTAAAATTTATTTTTTATTTTTTAAGAGAGAGAGTTTCATTTTATGGCCCTCAGTAGAGTGCCGTGGCGTCACACAGCTCACAGCAACCTCCAACTCCTGGGCTTAGGCGATTCTCTTGCCTCAGCCTCCCTAGTAGCTGGGACTACAGGCGCCTGCCACGACGCCCGGCTATTTTGTTGTTGTAGTTGTCATTGCTGTTTGGCAGGCCCAGGATGGATTCGAACCTGCCTGCTCTTGTGTATGTGGCTGGCAGCCTACCTGCTGAGCTATAGGCGCCAAGCCTACACCACAGCTTGTTAATCCGTTCCTTTGTTGGTGGGCATTTAGGCTGTTCCCACATTTTGGCAATTGTAAATTATTTGTGGGCTACTAGAGAATGATTTCCAAGATAAACTAATATAAAAGACGCACACACTATTATTGAGTATTACCTAGCATATGCTACCCTTCATGGAATGAAGAAGAGGGGAGTAAGAAATTACACACAGCTCTTCTCATTTGCTCAAAAGAAATACAGAGAAGATAAACCAGAAACTAAAATGTTTGCTTATTTACAGAGGAATTATTGATAGAAGTGATAAAAGGAAGGGCGTAGTAGGGATGAGGAGACAGTTGCACAACCTTGCGTGCACGTGTTTGTTTATCTCCGACTCTTAGCACTGCAGTAATGTTTCACATGCCCCTCAACTAATCAATTATTAGAATCAACCGTAATCAAGGGCGAGAACCCCCCAATGTAATAAAACAGCACTAAGTGAGCCTAACTGTATGTATATTGCAAATGGATTACAAAAACAACGTGGAGGGATGAAAAATACAATAACTAACACAAGTACCTTTGTAAACAAGGTTGCGATAGGATTCTGCAAGCCTAAACATGAAAACATCTGTCCTCAACTACCATGCATCTCACACAGGCGTGAGTTGGCAATTCTCCAACAGCTTCCACTGACGTCATATACATATGCATATTAGCATATTCACATATACTTATGCGCACACATTAAACGAACGTGTGTTGCTGTATTTTGCGGTCAGCATACACACATGGATTTCCTAGCTCTAACTACTGAGAGGGCTGGGAAGCAATGAAACTTCAGTAAAAATGAGCACTCCAGAACCTGGATCTTAGTTCCTACACATCATTCTCCAAAAGAGCCAGGACTCCGTGCAGAGTAGTGGATTTCAAAGCAGGGACCAAGAAAATGCAAGATGAGGCCAGAGTAACTTGCAATGCCAGAAATAAGGGTGTATTCTGAGAAGAATGGTGGCATATCAGAATAACACAGGAGCCAAGTTGAAGGGGGTCCTACTGGCTAAATACAGAACAATCTGAGCAACAAAATAAATAATAGTACTGGATTATAACCCATAGAACAAGATAAATATTCATGAGCCCACACTAATCTAAATAATTGAATGAATAAATAAATGGCAGAAAAGAATCAGTTATTTCTTATAGAAGAATTCTATTAATACATACGAAAAGAGAAAAAAAAATGGAAAATTACCTTTGGACCAACACCACAGTAATTATGGCAGACAAGATCCACCAATGCATGCTAAAATAATTGAGCACACTTTTGAAGGGAACAGGATATTTGCAGAGCCTCAAAGTATTTTCCAGGGTATTTATTATCTTCCCCACAAAATGAAGTAAAAATAGTAACTTGGCAGGGACTAAAACCAGCAGATAATGACTTAAGACAGAGATAAGGTTAACTTCACCAAATGTAAGACATAATGCCACCAGCCCCAGGACATCGTGCACCAATAAAGGACAGAATTCTACTTCTGTGATGTTTCTGCCAAAAATGCATAAACTCATCCTAAGTATGAAAGAACTTCAGAGAACCCCTAAGGAAGGGACATTGCGCAAAACCACCTGTCCAGTAGTCATCTAAAGGGTCAGGGTCTTGAAGACAACAAAATACTAAAATAGGAAGGTGCCTGTGGCTCAAAGGAGTAGGGCGCCAGCCCCATATGCTGGAGGTGGGTTCAAACCCAGCCCCGGCCAAAAACTGCCAAAAAAAAAAAAAAAAAAACCCTAAAACATTGTTACAGATTGGAGGTGATCAGTGAGATACAAGAGCTAAATATAATGTTGGATTCTGAGGCAGAGTATTATACTCCTGTTATTACAGCGAGTTCTCTCCCTATTCAGTAAAATTTATTCTTTGCCATTTTGTACTTGACAAGGGTTAATCATTATGTCACTTGATACAATGATTAAATTAATGAAACACATCTGGATCACAGAAAACCACACAGAGCCCAGCTTTGATTCCATGAACACAAAGTAAGTGGACTTGGGAGGGGTGATTAAGAGGTGGGGGACAGTAGAGAGAAGTTAAGGGGATTTAATTTGCCAGTGATTAAATGTCATTTTCTTTGAGTCAAGCAATTCTCATTTTATTCTAGTGTCCTGGAAGTCGTAATGAAGTTGGGGTTTTTTTGTTTGTTTGTTTTGTTTTTTCATTATGGGGAATTCTTTTTTTTTTTTTTTGCCCAATGAATAATTCTCGATCGTCTCCTTTTTAAAGTATGGTGCAATTTCTACATAACCATTTTTCAAAATCAGTCTCACACTGACAAGTCCATCTCGTTGTAGTTTCCCGAACCACCCACCGAGAGATCGCTGCTGTGCGGAGAGCCAGTCTGGGAGACCGGCCTAGGTATCCTGCACCCCAGAGGATCCACGTGCTCAAAGGTTTCCAGGAGGTCAGGATAAGAAGCTGGGCCCCTGCCCATCTGCTTGGGTGGAAAGCTGGTGGCCTAGGTGTTCTGACCCTCCACAGGGATAGTCCCTTGAGGGCCAGACCAGGGGGGCTGACAGCTTTGGTATTTCTGGGTGTCTTGGGTACTTAGTGGGTCCGACTGGTGCTCAGGCAGTCCGAGGGCTCCGTGGGAAGGTTCAGCTGGTGAGTGCGCTTGGCTAGCTCAGTGCGCGCGCCGGCCCTCTGCTTGCAATCATCCTGGGTGGTGCTGGGGCTTTTGAAGCGGCAGCTGTTCTTAATCAGGAGCACCTGTCAGCAGGACTGAGCCCGGGCATTCTTCGGGTATGTGTATTGGGCCCGCATCGCCTTCCCAAGACCCTTCTTCTCTTGGGGAGGGACGTACGTGTTGGGAGCTTTGGCGGGCATCTGTGGTGTTGGCCAAGCTTGGTGCTTATCTCGAAACTCAGTGGTGTTGGAGAAAGACATGTCTAGCCCAAAGGGCCCGGCTGGAGGTCTCGCGCTCCCTGCAGGCTCCCTGTGAAGCCCGGGTAACACTCTATGCGTGGCGAGGCCTTCAAAGGGGATACCCAGGCCTTGAACTTCTCTGCCTCACGCACACGCTTCCCCATCGGGTGGGCCTCCGAGCTCCCCTTGCGTCAGTCAGCTCTTCCCAGGGCGTGCTGCAGAACCCTAGCAGGCGAGGCGTGCAGCTCGTGTGCTCACAGGCCTTCACCCGGAGTCACCCTGGTGTGCGCTTCTGCTAGGCTTCCGCTGGACGGTGGCTGTGTTGCGCACCAAGCAGCTCTGGTCTGGGTTGGTTCCAAGGTCATGTTCAGCTTTACAGGTGGGCAGATACTCCATCTTATTGCCACACGTCTATTTACTGTCCCGAGGTCTGACGGGGTCCATTCGACAGAGTGAGTGTCATCTCGTCTGTGTGTTGAGATCAAATCCACGTTCTCTTCGCTTGGGACAAATGGCTTGTCCGGCCAGACCTTCACTGGTACCACCTTGGTGAGGCCCCAAATCGCTCCTCACTGTGGTCAGGCCTTCTCTTTCTGGTACTGCCGCCTGGGCTTGAAGGACCTTCTGGGCAGGTAAGAGCCACAGAGAAGGTAGTTCTCTGCGTTATTTGGAGAGAAGACGTGGTTTCTCTGCTTTTTCCTAGGGAGATGTGGGTAGAGCAGCAGCCCGCAGGAACACAACTAGCAGACGCATTTGACCCCCTGAGAGGCACTGAGGTCCCCTCACAGCAGCCCTGGCAGCATCTGCAGCCGCCTGGTGGACCCCAAGCTCTTGAACCTAGTTTTGATCATTTTAATATGATTATGTCAGAAGTTAATGTTAAGGGATGCCGAATGAACTCTTTGTTTTATTTTTGCAATTTTTCTGTAAGTTCAAAATAAATTAGAGAGTAATAAAAAGTTTAAAAAATGAATCAACACCATGATTTTTCAGCTCTGTGGCTAAATAATTGATATTTGACATTTGGGCCAACACATCGAGAGAACATCAAGAGTCAAAACAGGTGCTGAAATCACAGGTATTAAACATATATAGAGAGATATATATTTTAGACACACATCTTTATTTATGTATTAATATATGTCTGTCATTCTGGAGATAGCTAGGTCATGTCCAACCATTGCTATTGGCAAAACTTCCATAAACGACTGGGTCATCTACAGGTAAAAACCAGCAAGGGTTCTGGAAATGCAAGTGCATACTTCATAGAATCACAGTACAGGACTTAACATTTCTTCAGGAGCCTTGGAAAAGCTTTGGCTGTTACAAGATTTCACATGAATAATTAAATAATAACCGTTGGCCCCGAATATCCTTTAATCTTCCGTCCACCGCCCTCATTTTAAGCATCTTCTGACTCACTCTGTACCTTCATTTTCTGAAACGTGTTTCATGCACTTTTTATCTAAGCTGGCCCTAAGATATTTTTCATTCTTTCAACTCCTTCAAACCTACTATTCATTGCAATATTGTCACAAGGGACTATCTCACTATAATAGGAGCTGAAAGTGCATTTTAACTGTCACCCTAGGACTAGGCACATCTTTATAAAGAATCCAGTGTTAGAGTCGCAGGCAATGAATTATAATTAATGGTGATGGTTGCTACACTATTTATTAATGTAGATTTTTGAGAGGAGAGATAATTAGTTCATATTAGCCACAATAAAATATATCTACCTAATAAAAAATCTCATATTGCTTTCTCTTCTTTGGAAATCCTATGTTTTTCTTCCCAGAAAAGAGAGAAAAGCAGTAGAATTGTCTTTTTTAGGAAGAGATAAGCCTGGGAAGTTAAAATTCATAGTTTATAAAATCAGAAACATTTCTAAGAAAGAGAAACACGAAGTCAATTTCTTTCTGCTCCCTCAAAAATACCCAGTGCTTATTTTTCCTGGTGAAGAGAAGGAGCGATACTTAAGTGAGAGGAGAGTGGGTTCTCTTAGCTCCTTCACCCACACCACACGCTCCACCCACACCTCTCCCCAAATGCTGGGGTTACGCTGCATGTGTAAGTTTAACAAGTTGCAATCTATTTCTGTAGATGGTTTCTGGGTTGTTTTACATTAGATTTTGCTAACTCTTGGCTACCCAGCTAGTAGGAAAGTCGTTTCACTGGTTGGGAGAGATCAGAGCCTCTATTGCCTATAATATGTATCATTAACTATCAGTGCTACAGTCAAATTATGTACCCCCAAATGTAATGGAATTTCTTTTATTGATCAAAATTCTTTTGCTTTCTTTCTTTTCTTTTCTTTTTTTTTTTTTGAGACAGACTTTGTTGCTTCTGGTAGAGTACTGTGGTGACATAGCTCACAGCAACCTCAACCTCTTGGGATCAAGTGATTCTCTTGCCTCAGCCTCCCAAGTAGCTGGGACTACAGGTGCCCACCATAATTCCCGGCTATTTTTAGAGATAGGTCTCATTCTTGCTCAGGCTGATCTTGAACCCATGAGGTCAGGCAATCCCACCTTGGCCTCCCAGAGTGCTAGGATTACATCTTTGGTCAAAATTCTAACCTTACCAAATTCCTTTACATTCCTGTGTGGCAGTGAAATTCTTCACCCCTCTGACCCCTTGGCACTTGCCATTGCTTCTGCCAGGAATGATCTGGAAGCTTTCCCATAGCAGGTCTTTTTCTCATGTTTCAAATTCAAGGCAAATATTATTTTGGGAGACTGAATCTCTTTACCTAACACTCTGTCTCATGTGGCCCCCATCCCATCTTGAGAAGTGATTTTCTATTATAAAACACTTTTTTTTCCCAAGGTGTTTAACACATTCCAGAAACATCCATCTAATTTTTAATTATTTATTTATCCATTTTGGTGCAGTCTCCTCATAAGAATCTAAGATTCATAAGGCAAGAGTCATTTCTATTTGTATATATATGTTAATTTTTAATTAAAATCATAACTGCATGCGTTTATGGGGATCAAAGTGATGATTTGATATACAACGTGGAATTCTCCATTCAAACTTATTAACATAGCCATCACCTCACATGCTTATTTTTGTGTTAAGATCTTTAAAATTTACTCTTGATTATTTTGAAATACACCCTTGCCTTGTGACCATTAGGCAAAATCCCACCATAGGTCCTTCCTCCGTCCTCCTCGCTCCCTCCCACTCTTCCTTCCCCTCTCTCCTTTCTCTTGCTAGATTACATTTGTGTTTTATCACTCATGTGAGTGTGCAAGGGTTTATGTATCAGTTTCATAATAGTATTAAGTACATTGGATACTTTTTTCCCCCATTTTTGAGATACTTTACTGAGAAGATGAAACATAAGAGGTGTAAAGTCTCCATCTTTCTGTGGCTGAATAGTATTATTCCATGGTACACATCTGGCACAATTTGTTAATACATTTATGGGTTGATGGATGTTGGGGCTGCCTCCGCAACTTGGCAATTTTTGACTGGGCTGCTCTGTCTAGCCACTGTCCAAACAACAATAAAGTGAAGTTGAAACTATTACTCTGTTACAGTTGAATGAAATGTTTCAGAGGCTAAAGGATAGCTTGAGGTCATACAGCTAGAGAATGGCCAAACTCGGGATTTAGAGAAAAAGGAACACTTGACCACTTGTTTTAAACTTTAAGGATTAAATAAAATTAAGGACTTACATACTTTGTGCAACATCTGATACATAGCACTATTTAATAAGTGACTATGGTTATTAGTTTGAGCTCATCTTTATAATCACCCCAGGAAGGAAAAACATATTGTATACCCATTTAATACATGAGAGAACAATTGCTGCTCAAAAATGATTTAAATGATTTAAATGATGCTGCTCTTTAAATGACTTGCCAAAGGAAGTGGTGACCACAAATTAATTCTCATTTGTTTAGGATTATCCAGGTTTTATAACTGAAAATTTCTGATGCCTGGTATCCCAGCCCATTTGGAGTACTATGTCCAAACATCTCAGTAGGGGTAATTTATATGAACCACACAATTGATTGCTCATAGTTCTGAGGGTAGGAAGTCAAGACCAGGACGCCAGCAGGCCTGGCATCTGCTCAGGCGCCAGTCTTCACAGATGGCTCAGTCTTACTCAGTCCTCACTCGACAGAAGGGCCAAACCAGCTCCCACAGGCCTTTTATCATGGGGGTAGTAATCCCACTCATGAAGGTGGAGATTTCATGACCTAGTCACCTCTTTAAGGCAGCACTTCCTGATACCATCAAATGAAGGGCTGTTTTGGGGGGGGGTTGTTTTTGTTTGTTTGTTTGTTTTGAGACAGAGTGTCACTCTGTCACCCTGGGGACAGTGCCATGAACGTCGTAGCTTACAGCAACCTCAAACTCCTGGGCTCAAGTGATCCTCTTGCCGCAGTCTTCCGAGTGGGCTGGGACTATAGACCCCCCACCACAATGCCTGGACAGTTTTTTTTTTAATTTTGGAAGAGACAGTGTGTCACTCTTGCTCAGGCTGGTCTCGAACTCCTGAGCTCCCGTGATCCACCTGCCTCAGCCTCCCAGATTGCTAGTATTGCAGGTATTAGCCTCCATGCCAAAGGGCTGGGTTTTAACATATAAATCTTGCAGGGACATAAAGCTTTAGGCCATCACCTAGTAAAACAAAATAGTTGGTCAGTCTAGTCAAGGCCACGTTAAAATTAGCTATCTTTGATTTTCAAATCTTTTCTTTTTCCTTCTCAATATTATATTTTGTAGGAAAATGTCTCAGAACTTTTCTAGGTTATATTTGATTAAATTTACTGAATGTCATTCTCTTTCAGTGTATATAGACTATAGGTAGCAGTTCCTTGGAAATATCAGAAATTTAGAAATGCTTATTTTATTTTATTTATTATTTTTTACATATACATGTGTTTATTAGGTTTCCACTTTTTGCCTTTACAGAATTAAAAAGGCTTAAAATTTAATAACAATAACAATGTTTAAGATAAGGATTACAAACAAAAAACTTGTAAAGAATGGATGAAGATAAATACATCCAGAAAAGAAATCAGACGATTGCTGCATCGAAATATTAAGCAATAATAATAATAATGCAAAGAAAGTAACATTCACATTGTCAGATAAGAGTATGTCTATTGTAGAATGCTTTGATGCTGAGGCTCAGTATGGAGTCATCAGTTAACTTCTTTTTATTTTTTTTCCCAAAGTCTCAAAAAATTGACAACTAATATTTATAAATATATGTAAGAGATAATTTAAAAAGACAGGTTGTGTCAAATCTTATAGACAATAGTAAAAGAAGAAATACTTCAAAATCATTCTACTTAATCTGGATACACCTCATATTAAAATTGGAGAAGATATATTATTATAAAGGGGAAATTACAAACATATTTCACTTATAAATGAGGATGCAATATCCTAAACAACATATAAACAAGTTGAATTAAAAATTAACGTTTAATGTACTTTGGTCAAAATTAAATCCAATTTATGTGAGAATTAGTCACTATTTCCTTTTCTTTTTTTTTTCCTTTCCCTCACCCCTTCCCACCTTCTCTCTGTGTCTGCTCTCCCCTTCTGCCATGCCCCACTGTGTCATTAATTGTCATTAATTGTCCTCATACCAAAGTTGCATACATAGGATTCATAATTCTCTATTCCTGTGATGCTTCACTAAGATAATGTGTTCCACCTCCATCCAAGCTAGTACAAATGCTGCAAAATCTCCATTTTTGATGGCTGAATAATATTCCATGGTATACATATTCCACAGCTTGCCAATCCATTCCTGGGTTGAAGGACATTTAGGCTATTTCCACATTTTAGTGATTGTAAATTGGGCTGCGATAAACAGCCTAGTACAAGTGTCTTTATAATAAAAGTTTTTTTTTTCTTCTTGATAGATGCCCAGTAATGGGATTGCAGGATCAAATGGGATTTTTCTTTTTTCTTTTTGCAGTTTTTACTTGGGGCTGGGTTTGAACCTGCCACCTCTGGTATATGGGGCTGGCGCTCTACTCCTTGAGCCAAGGCACTGCCCAGAAATGCTTATTTTAAAATGCAGGCATGAAAACAGTCTGGTATTAGATCAATCCTTAAAATTCTGAAAATTATCATTGTTCATGTACAGTGTCATGTAGTAAGGAACAGCTGCCCCAACCTCATATCCATGAGAACTGCCATGGTGATGGGAACTGAGTTATAGCTTTTAAGTCTCCAACCTTTAATTTAAACCTTTGTAAAAGAAGTTTGTCCTGCAAACTTTTGTCTGAGCCTACCCTGGGAGTTTAAGTAAATGGGCACAGTAAAGCTAAATGATAAAAGACAGCCCACCGACACCTCCTCCCAGTTGAATTTCAGTGTCACCATCAAAGGAACATTTGGGATAAGAAAGGCTTTCTTGGGCAAAGCCCTGAGAGTCTTTATCACTTTTCAAAAGCTTAACATCAGAGGAGAAGGATGCAGGGAATTATTTTAAACAAGTTGGGTTTGGATATAAGCTCCTTATGCTGCTTGAGATCGAAAATGTTTTAAAAATTAATTTTCTAATATCAAATGAAAGAATATGCTTTTTCTCTGATAGACTAAATTAAAGAGCTGAAATAATTTTACTTGGAATTCTGCAACACTTCTTAACTTGGATGATGAGGAATTTCTCTTGAGGGCACTGAAAGCCCAGACCAAATTTCCACACTTGTTATAAGCACAAGATAATTGTTATAAGCACAAGAAAGCCTCTGATTTGCTTACTTATAAACTTTCTAAATGTTTATTTTCTGAAGAATATTCACATTGTGTTCACTACTATTAGCTCATTTGCTTTCACAAGTTTGTACGGAGTGGGTGAAGAGAGAGCCCCCGCAGTCCAGCAGCCCAGTCCCTTGGTTTTGTGCACTGGTCAACAGGCCACATTCCCCATGCTATATGACACAGGGCAGGTCATATCCCTGAAGACCTGCATGTTATGCAGCACCCTATCTTTTAGTTATGGGTGCTGTCCTGGATTCCAAGGTACCATAGCACTGCACAGCTTTGGTCCAACTCTCTATGTGGACCCCTAGCCACATGCCACCCCCTCTGTTGTAAACCTCCATTACACCTAGACCAGGATGGAGTGAACGCCCATAGCCTGGACACCTGTGGCTTCCACCCAGATAACACTGTCAAACAACCACCACTGCCATCAAGGGGAGGCCTGGCAGCAATGTCCATTTCATTGGACAGGGTCTAACCCAGTCCCCTGCCCAGCTTCCAGCAGTGGCCTAGGGACCAATTCATTCTCTACACAAAGATCCCACAGCTCTGGTCAAGTTCCTGAGAGTGGCCCGCTGTCAACCACAGTACCGTGATGTGTGCAGGCACCCACTCCCAAGTGGATAAAAACGAGGTGAGGTATATCTAGAAAAGGAGACAAAACAGGTGTACACATTTAAAGAAATGCTATCTATGCATTATTTTTTGAAGTTGAATTAAAGGTATAGTTACTGGTCAAGTTTCCCTTGGACATGTTACACACATCATTTTTACCTGCAATCTACGTTTTGTGGGAAATGATTGATTCCAACAACATCTTTTAAAATGGGTATTCGTATCAACTATAGCACAAGAATATGTGGAAAGGGGCAAGGGAGGGGAGGGAAGAGTGGAGGTTGGGATGGGGGGGTAATTGGCGGAGCCACACCTACGGTGCATCTTAGAAAGGTACAGGCGAAACTTACTAAATGCAGAATACAAATGTCTTCATACAAGAAAATGCCAGGAAGGCTATGTTAATCAGTTTGATGAAAATAGTTCATATTGTATACGAAACCAGCACATTGTACCCCTTGATTGCACTAATGTACACAGCTATGATTTAATAATAAAAGTAAATAAATAAATAAAAATGGGTCTTCGTGTTTTGGCATTCCCTTCGTATACTGTGAGTACTACTCAGCCATAAAAAGGAATGAAATAAAGTTTTTTTTGCAGCAGCTTGGGCAGAACTTAGGACAGAACAAAGACTATTATCCTAATTGAAATATCTCTGGAATGTAACTCTGAGCACTGCACATTCTCACTAATACGTGGGAGCTAAAAGGTGGGGATGAAGTGAGATAAACCACAGAGGGACCAAGAAGAAGGAGGAGGCTGGGAGGGAACGTGTAGGTTGGAAACTTGGCTATTTTAGTACAGTGAACACTATTCTGACAGGCACATCAAAAGCCTTGACTTCACATGGTACCCATGTAATGAAACAACTTGTTCCCTTAGTTTATATTTTGAAATAAAAAAGCTAAAAAACTAACAAACAAACAAAAATAAATAAATAGCTTTGAAATTTGAATAGACATGGAGCCATCTTAAGTGTATATTGCTAGGTGAACCCAGCAATCTGGAAAGGCTGCACACCTTTCCAGATACTCTGAAAAGGCTAAACTGTGTCCATAGTTGGCAGGGGGAGAAGGGAGGGAAGGATGGACAGGGGATGTGCAGGGAATTGTTAGTGGAACTATTCCATGTCGTACCGCAATCACAGTATGATGAAAACCCCGTAGACTACACGAAACCAGAAATGAACCTGCATGTAAACCTTGACTTTGAGTGATGATGGAGCATCAGGACAAGGTCATCAGCTGTAACAAGTGCCTGGCTGAAGTGCTGGATGTGGACAGCCAAGGATATTCTTCAGTTTGCGGGGCAGAGAATATATGAAAATCTCCATGCCTTGAGCTCAATTTTACTATGAACCTAAAACAGCTCTAAAAAACGACTCTATATAAAAGTGGAAAAAAGAATCTTCACAATATGCTCATACAAGAAAGAAGTACAAGAGGATGTCCAGCTTCTCTGTCAACACAGGCCTTAGGAAGTAATGACCAGATGCTGTGGGTCCAACAGGTTAAATAGATTGGTTTATTCTTTTGTGCTGTCCTTGAGTCTTTGAAAAATACCTGTTATTTCCTTGCTTTTGTCTTATTGTGATGAAAGAATAAATGACTGTCCTTAAGAATTCAAGAAACTTACAGATGATGAATGACTCACAATGGTTAAACAGCAGTGATGTAGTTGTAGCATCATTCTAAAGAGAACCCAGCAACTCAGAGACATGTTGAGTCTGGGGATTGCCTACCCACATCTCTCCCACAGCCACGGTCAGGGTCTGCCTTCTCCTCATGTGGGTTCTAATAAATATCTGGCACTCAAGGAGTCCATTGTTAGAGAGTCATGGAAATTTAGATGTACATTCTGCAGAAAACCAGATTTTAATTCTCACCTCTGGGTTATGTTTTGAAACCTGTCCCTTTAGTCAACTCAAATTTTTGCCTTTGTTATTTGCTCATATTTGGCTTCAGTCTTCTCCAGAATTAGCATCTCTGGATACATTCAAACAATTTCTTTTAAAGCACCAGGGCCAGAATTTTCATGGTGAGACAGGGAGAAATGAAGAATTAAAGAAGTTATTTGGATACTATATTTGGAAAAGTGAATGTTCTCTAGGAGAGAAAAATACGGCGAGTTAAGTCGTCTCCCTTTAGGGATGGCTTCTGTTGCAAGATGTGGAGGGCTGATCTTTATTGCAATGGAATTTTACATCCCGTCTACGGAGACGAGAATGATGATCGTTCTTGTAATGATGACTTGGAGGCATTCTAGGAATCGAGGGAACTTTTGAATCACATCATTGTAAAGTAAAATTCAGCATAATCTTAATTTTCTTCAAATTATAATTTTTTTTTTTTGTGACAGTTTCACTTTGTCACCCTCGGTAGAGTGCTGTAGCATCACAGCTCACAGCAACCTCCAGCTCTTGGGCTTAGGGGATTCTCTTTCCTCAGCCTCCCAAGTAGCTGGGACTACAGGTGCCCACCACAACACCCGGTTATTTTTTTGTTTGTTTTTTTGTTTGCAGTTTGGCCGGGGCCGGGTTTGAACCTGCCACCCTCAGTATAAGGAGCCGACGCCCTATTCACTGAGACAGAGGCAATGCCCCAAATTATGAAAGGTTTTAATGTGAGTGGTTAGAGGCTTACACAGCTAGTGAACGGGTAAGGAAGTGAACATTAAAAAAACTACAACCCAGAGTTTAGCCGCAACATCCAAGCAAGTGATTGTTAGGGCTGTGACTGAAAGTTTCCGTACATCTCATGAACTTGGAGGCATCGTCTGATGACCTTCATCCATCTGAGGTTCCAATGTGGAGGATGATCAAGAGTTCGCTTGAAGGCTGCTTCGAGCATTCTGCGAGGTCATACATCTCCCTGCCCCTTACTCTTTCCAACTTTATAATTGGATCCCAATTATAAAGCCTGCCTTTTATATACTCTAACTAGGACTGTATGCAGGAGCTAATTCTGGGAAATGTGCCCCCCAGTTCCTCCTCTTCCCTGATGAGGAAACCTTATTAAAAGCTGCTGGCAATGCCCAGTGGAGACAGCTATTTAACACCTGGACCACGATCTGACCTCTCCAACAGCTACTTCTTTTCCATTGAATGTCCCAATCCAATGTATCTGCTTATATGTCTTGCAACGTAATTGTAATTGTAAGCCTGGTGTACATGTTTAGATTATTTATTTTTCTAGAGGCTTATAAGAATTTGAATTTTAACTTAAAAGAAGGAAAGAAAGGGTGGTGCTTGTGGCTCAGTGAGTAGGGTGCCGGCCCCATATACTGAGGGTGGTGGGTTTGAACCTGGCCCCGGCCAAACAGCAACAACAACAAAAAATAGCCGGGCATTGTGGAGGGCACCTGTAGTCCTAGCTACTGGGGAGGCTGAGGCAAGAGATTCACCTAAGGAGTTGGAGGTTGCTGTGAGCTGTGATGCCACAGCACTCTACCAGGGGCGAGAAAGTGAGACTCTGTCTCTACAAAAAAAAAATGGAAAGGAAAAGAAAGAGAGAAAGTAAAAAGAGATGGATAAAAAGTTAGGGCTTCATGGGATTCTTGCATCAGTAGGTCATCAGCTTTATTGTACCTTTTTTACTTTATAAACATTTTAATTTTTCATAACTTTTCAACTCTTCTGTAATAACACAACCCATTTTACAAAACTGTTACCAAAATGCTTTCTTTCTTTATGTCTGTATTACGTAAGCTTTCTTCTATTTTGAAAACTTTTTTTTTAACATTTTATTATTATTATTTTTTAATGAAGACACAAGCAAACACATTAGCCTGGACCTACACAGGGCAAAAGCATCAGTAGCTCTGTCTCTGTCTCCCACCTCTGCATCTTGTCCTGGTTGGAAGGTGCTCACCACCAGCAGTATGCATGGAGCTGTCATCAGGGATAACAACACTTCTCTGGAACACCTGCTGTAGGACCTCTCTGAGGCTGTTACTGTTAACTTTTTCTTTTTTAATAAGTAGAAGGAATACACTGTAAAATGAAAAGTACTGCATGACAAACACATAAATTAGTAACATAGTAACATACTTGTTTCTTTTCTTTTCTTTTTTTTGCAGTTTTGGCCGGGGCCGCGTTTGAACCCGCCACCTCCGGTATAAGAGGACCTACTCCTTTGAGCCACAGGCGCTGCCCTTATAGTTGTTTATTTTCATTATTAAGTATTATGCACTGCACATTACTGTATGTGCTAGACTTTTCTATGACTTGTACCACAGTAGCTTTATTTGCACCAATGTTGCCACAAACACGTGAGTATCTCATTGCTGTGTGATGTTATATCGGCTGCAAAGTCATTAGGTTTTTCAGCTCTGTTATAGTGACCACTGTAGGTACATAAAGTCCATCTTGAACCAAAAAGTCATACAGCAGCACGTGACTGTAGAACACACTTACTTATATCAGCATATGCACACACACACACACACACACAAATATACACGCGTGGATATCACAGTACATAGAGATAGAATAAACCTTCACTTAATTTTGTGGATAAGTTCTTAGAAAATGTGAGTTTAAGGGAAATGAATGAAACTAATTTCTTACCCTCATCAACATTATAAAGGAAAGATGTGGGGGAATGTGACATTATTTGTGGATCTATAGTATGTCATTTTACTTCAAGTTGCACTTTCCAAGAATCCATCCCTGACATGAAATGAAGCCTTGGTGTACACATCTCCCCACATGGACTTTTGTCCACATAGGTGTGTGGATGTGGGGAGAGAGAAAGAGAGATTGATGGGTGGTGCCTGTGGCTCATTGACTAGGGCGCCAGCCCCATATACCGAGGGTGGCGGGTTCAAACCCAGCCCCGGCTGAACTACAACGAAGAAATAGCTGGGTGTTGTGGCGGGCGCCTGTAGTCCCAGCTACTCAGGAGGCTGAGGCAAAAGAATCGCCTAAGCCCAGGAGCTGGAGGTTGCCATGAGCTGTGATGCCAAGGCACTCTACCCAGGGCGACAAAGTGAGACTCCGTCTCAAAAAAAAAAAAAGAAAAAGAAAAAAAAAGAGAGATTGATTGATTAAAAATCAAGAAGCTATCGCTTTTCGGCCTTTTGGCTAAGATCAAGTGTAAAAATCAAGAAGCCAATGGTATAAGTCCCATTCTGAGGGTAAAAGACTCAGGTCCCAGCTTAGATAGTAAGGCAGAAAATTCCAGTTCTCCCTTTCTCCACCTTTGGTTCTATTCAGGTTTTAACACACTGGATGAACCCGACCCCCCTATGCCCGCACACATACACACAGTAGGGAGGGCAGTCTGCTTTACTCAGTGGAAAGATTTAAATGCTGTTTTTAGAAACACTCTCACAAACACACCCAGAAATAATGTTTAACCAAATTTCCAGGCACCACGTGACACAGTCAACTTGACACTTCCAAGTTGAAGGATCAAGCAACTGTAACCATAGTGCTGTAAATCCCAGGCGCCCTCACAGGAGCAGCAGAGGAGCTGCTGGGTGTGGAGTCTGCCCCTCCCTGGAGGATTATCACGGAGCTGGTAGGCGAATGGGAACGGTTCTGGGCACGAGCCCCACAGGCTCAGGCTGCTCATACCCAGACTTAGCAGTGCTCTTGAGTAAGCACTACCTGTGTTAATGGGCAGCTTTGGTGGTTTCCCAGACTGTTAGCACTCTGCCATGATTGACAGTTGCACTCAGCCTGACTGATGCATTTTATTGGAGGGGAAGATTTGATGACCTCCTAATTCCAACCCAGAGAGAAGGAAACCTTATTAACTTCCTATCACCTAGAGTATATAAAATAACTCCCTTTTAAAACATCACCATGTCATTCTAAGCCTGCAAGAAAGAAAAAATAAAACACAGACTAAAATGGATCTACCACTTCTCAAGAGAGTATAGTTGAAAAGACTTTGTACTTTGACTGAAATGAACCTAGGTTTGTTGAATCCTGACATTAAGTTTCTATTCTGTGAACTTTGAGAAAAACCCTTATGCTTTCTGAGGCTGCTCTGTAAAATGAGTTTTTGAAGCCTAAATGGTGGGCTAGAATACATACTGGATACTAACTCTCTTTATTTCACTTCTTTACTTCACATAGTAAGACAGCCATGGTGCTTGGGAAACTGCCTGATCTCATGTCTGGTGTTTGAAGATTGCATTAACATGTGCATTTAGTTATCAGCATTCAGAAAGTGCATGGCTGGGGTTATGGGTAATTTAGACACAATAGAGAAATCGTTTCTGAAGCAACTGACACCCCACTGGTTTGATGCCCAGGAATGCAGTCCTTCCTTTGTATGTTTCACAAGCTCTTTGTTGATTTATGTTTGCAAATGTACGTTTGGTAGTTTTCTTAGGCTGTATTCCCACTGTCTTTCTTTAGATAACTCTTGTATACATTTTCTTTTTTTTTTTTTGCCATGTCTTCTAAGTGTTAAAAAGAAAAAAGAAATGAAGAAGATAAAATGCATGCTAGCTTTTGTGGGATAAATTCCAAGTCAACTTATTCTAGTAGACCCTTTTTTTGTTCCATTTTCTTTTGGTCGATTACAAGCGTGGATATCATTACAGCACTGTCTCCATTTCTTTTTTGAATGAACTCAATCACAACTCCTCACATTAGTTTTTTCATTCTGAGCATTGATCATGACCAGAAAGTAAAGCAAAATAATGTAAAAATGATTATAATCTAGATGTATATTTTTGACATTTGTTTTTCTGGATCTTGCTAGTTTCTCCTTTATAGCATTACCTTTCTTGTAGGGGAGAGAAAAGGCATTAGACATCAGCCCGGTTTTATACAAATACAGAAATTGCAGAGGAAACAGACCATGCCTTTTGCTCTGTTCTACACCAGCTATGTGATTCAGTTGCAATTTCCCCACTTTTAATAATCTGATAGTTTAATCCATGAGTTTTTTTTTTTTTTGATACAGTCTATGATTGTGTGACCGTCTAAATTTTTTTTATGGTTTCCCTAAATACTTTACATATGATGCTGTTATTTGTTGTTTTCCTAATCATACTGAGGTTTGGCTGAGGAATTAGTTTCACCGAGGATTGGATATTGTCTTCAGAGATACGATTTAAAATTTCAGGAAGCTAGAGTTATTTCTATTGAGATTGGAACTTAATTTTTTTATAGTCTCCTATGAATAATCATTTTTATAGTCCCCTACTATTAATAATGGTTAATTCCATTAACCACATGCATATATATTACTCTGCTCCTGATCCTATATGTTCTGGAGCATCTTGAGACCTATTATTTTGTTTAGAAAAAGTTCTGGGCCCAGGTGCAGTAGTTCGCACCTATAATCCTAGCACTCTGGGAGGCTGAGGCAGGAGGATCAATTAAAATCAAGAGTTTGAGGCCAGCCTGAGCCATATAGCAAGACTTTGTCTCTACAAAAAAATGCAAAAATTAGTCAGGTGTGGCAGCCTGCAAGTGTAGTCCCACCAAATAGGGAGGCTGAGGGAAGAGGATTGTTTGAGCTCAGGAGTTCATGACTAGCCTGAGCAAGAGTTAGACCCTTTCCCTACTAAAAATAGAAAAATTATTCAGGCATCGTGGCAGGCACTTGTAATCCCAGCTACTTTGGAAGATGAGGTAGGAGGATTGCTCAAATCCAGGCATTTGAGGTTGCTGTGAGCTGGGCTGAGGCCAGGGCACTATAGCCCAGCTAACAGAGTGAGGCTCTGTCTGAAAAAATGAAAGAAAGACGGAAGGAAGGAAGGAAGGAAGGAAGGAAGGAAGGAAGGAAGGTAGGAAGGAAGGGAGAGAGGGAGGGAGGGAGGAAATAAGGAAAGAGAGAGAGAGAGAGAGAGAGAAAAGAAGAAGAAAGAAAGGAAGGAAGGAAGGAAGGAAGGAAGGAAGGAAGGAAGGAAGGAAGGAAGGGAAGAAAGAAAGAAAAGAAAAGAAAGAAAGAAAGAAAGAAAGAAAGAAAGAAAGAAAGAAAGAAAGAAAGAAAGAAAGAAAGAAGAGAAAAGAAGAGAAGAGAAGAGAAGAGAAGAAAAGAAAATTCTCTCATTGTACCAAAGTTCATGCCACCAATCTAAAGTCATTGAAAACATTTTAAAAGCTTTTGATTTACAACCAATGCTCAGACTCACCGTGGAGGAAACAGGCCAGTGACCAGCCTGTACTGGACTCTTCTATTTGTTTAGCTCAATCATGACTCCACCAGAGAGTTAAGTGGAGAAAAATCAAATCCTTGACTCATTCCCCCTCAGTATTCTGTGGGAACAAGAAAGAAAAGCAGCCTGTTAGAGGATTCGCTCAAAGAACGAGCTTGTTTGCACTTTTTACCCTTACGCCTTCTCAGTCTCACTAAGGCTTTCATTCTGGCAGCTTCACACACAAGACGGAAAGACAGAAAATCTGCGATTTGACCACAGCTGTTTCCTACTTCCCTCACACAGTTATTTAAACACCTTGTGACTTAAGAGGAAGGGCTGGATGGATGATCTTTCCAAATGAATTATCTCCTGTCTCCTGTGTCATTTCGGAAGTACTTTCTAATTGGCAGAATAATCTTTCAAAACTACCTTTCACGATCTGGATATTTAAAAACTCTATTCATTCTCCTTTCCTACGTTTACATTCCTATATCCCCAGATTATAGAGAAGCAGAATGGATGTGAGAAATATAGACTCAAACTTCATGCTCAAAAGCAAAGAGGATGTACTAAATACTGCGAAATCCTTCTGAAAATTCGTTCTTCACGAGGGAGCTTTGGGATCGTGTCTTCAGGATTTAAAAGTTTTAAAAGTATTGTCAAATAATTTTCCTTTTCATTTTGTGTAAGTAGCAATATTTCCAAATATAGGCTTGAAATATAATTTCAAGAATAAAAAGTCTTTACTTAAACTCCAGAGGAAATGGAATTATTTTGTGGTAATATAAACACCCAATAACTGGTCACCTGCTAACAATGCCACGATTATTTCCATGATAAATCTATGTCAGTACAGCTGTGTCATTCGTCCCCAACCATGTAACTCATGTACATACACACGGGAGAGTGGGAGAGGGAGGGAAAGAGAGATAAATATTTCTGATGTAATCACTCAATTTGTGCAATATTAAAATATTAACCCTTTTGACAAAGAAAGCAGCAGCAACAATTGATCTTAGATTAGGTATAATCTTACATGTTTCTTTCATTGATAAAGAGTGATTTTGAGTTTCAAACTGGACTAGTAAGAACTATAATTCACTACATTAATCATACCTTAAATGAACTGAAATAAGAAGAGTAAAACTAAAATCTAACTACCAACGGTAAGGTCTTGGCCAATTATATGAATTCCTGGGTCTTATTTTTTTAACTTGTGATACCAAGAGATACTATTGGTAATATTTGCTTAGCTAGAATGGCTATTTCTTTTTTTCCTGTTCACGTCATTCATTGGAGTGAATTTCCCCATCAGAGGAGGACATAGCTGATGAATGAGAGTAACACTTGAGAAGAGTGGAGACAGTCAAATCCACTCCCTCTGAAGCTTGAAATTAGGGCTATGAGGTTATCTTCAGCCAGGGGTGCAGTCAGGAGGAGAGAAGACGCCAAGCTTCTGAAGTTGCTGTCCCAATTTTGAGACAGCATGCCCTCTTGTCCCAATCCACTATCAGTAAAAAATCCCAATCTGTGAAAAAGTTAAGAATGAAATATATGTCCATAGAAAGAACAGATACCTCACTTACGTCTGAATGTTCCTATTCCTGGGTTCCATTTTTCAGATATGCTGGTGCTTGATTTCCAAGGGCACTGTTCTTTTTCCTCTTATCCATAAGAGGTTAAGGTTGCTTTGAATAGTTATAACCCCCCAATTCCTGGATAACATAGATAATTGTGAAAAATAATTAAATGCCTAAATCTAATTACATTGATTTTTATATGTGAAGATAAAATATCATTTATGGTGGCAGTTTGAGAAATAACAGTTCTAGAAAATGAATAATTTTTATCACTACATGGCATATAGTAAATAGGATCAAATAATTCTTGAATCATATTCACCCATTTCAGAGTTATAATTTCAGAGTTAAAATATTGTATTGGTTCAAGACCAGCCACAACAGGAACAAAACCTTGTTTTACCCCAAAATAGAGAAAAATTAGCTGAGCAAGGTCGTGCATGCCTGTAGTCCCTGCTACTTGGGAGGCTGAGGCAGGAAGATAACTTGCACCCAGGAGTTTGAGGTTGCCATGTGCTATGATGTCACCACTGCATTCTGCCTGAGGGGAGAAAGCCAAACTCAATCTCAAAAAAAAAAAAAAAATTCTATATTTTCGTATGATATCTTCAAATAGTTACAACTTAATTGGTATATCAAGTCACAACTTGCTTTGGAGAAATTCTATTCTAATAATAATCTGGCTTATTTCTATTTGCTATAAAGAGTTTTAAATCATTTTACTCCCAATCAATATATTCTCAAATTTTCTGCCCTCAAATTTTGTAAAAAGACAACATACGATCTTTCTCTCCAATTGGAATCACTGTAATGTTGGTAAGGCTTTTATTTCTCGTGTTAACTGCCTTTTATTTAATAGGATCTGTTTCCCAGGTGTTACATTTTCCACAAGAGTTATTTTCCTTTTTTTAACTCGTGGCCCGTGTGGGGGTGGGCTGTCTTAACTAGTTACTTACATATAAAAGTTATTTTAAATTCAAGTCTATAAGCTATTTTCCACTATTTATAGACTATGTTATATAGTAGAAACTATAATAGGTCTTCATTATTTTTTTGACTTAGAAAGTTATATTATTTTGAATTCACCTCCCCAGTTATTAATAATAACATCTAATTAAAAGATGATAGGTCTCCACAGATAACAGATCAAGTCTGTTTGGGACAAATTTCTGTTTCAGAGCACTGGAAAAAAAGGTACTTACACTAATAGAATTCTACTGCCATTTGGACATTAGCTCACATGGCATTCTAAACTCCAGATTGATATAAACATTAGCCAATGAAATGGAGTCTTCCTTTTTTCATTTTATATATGTGTGTATGGACGTTTGTGGAGGCTCAGTGCCTGTAGCTCAGCGGCAGGTTCAAATCCAGCCGGTAGCTCACCGAGGCTGGCAAGTTCAAACCCAGCCCAGGCCTGCTAAACAACAATGACAACTGCAACAACAAAAAAATAGCCAGGTATTGTGGCAGGTGTCTATAGTACCAGATAAGTCAAGAGAATCATTTAAGCCCAAGAGTTTGAGGTTGCTGTGAGTTGTGAAGCCACGGCCCTCTCCTGAGGGTGACATAGTGAGACTCTGTCTCAAAAAAAAAAAAAAAAAAAAAAATGAAAAAAAATATAGAGGGAATGCTGGGATAAAACTTTTAACCCTAAATCATAAGAAAATAAAATTTTTTTCTATTTCTTTTCAATATTGACTATAAGAATGTCTATTTAGCCAAGAAGGAATTGAATATATATTCCTATTACATTGTTTTCCACATCTGCAAGGCCTATGGCTTAGAAGATTTGATTTTAGTAAAATTCCCACTTATCATGAACAGGTTATGACCGAAGCCAAAATACTGAAGTCCAGTTTAATAACCTCTTAAGTAGAACAGAATTTTATTTTGGAATTTCTGCTTCTTTGCTTTCTGTTATCCTCTTCGATTCCTCCCTCCCACTTTCCAAGATGTTCCTGTTACCTTTTCTTCACTGTTTGGAATATCTCCAAAATGCCTTCAGAAATTCTGTTTAAAAATTCCAAATATTTTTTCCCATGAAGGTTATGTCGAACAGTTGGATGAAAATATTTCAGGTTATATATGAACCCAGTACATTGTACCTCATGATTGCTCTAATGTACACAGCTATGATTTAAAAAAAAGAATTCAATATAACAGATGTGTCCTCCCATACCTGAACTGCTATGAAAGTGTTCATGATTTCCATTTATAGATGAGATTCAAATTTATTCAACAGTTACTCCTATCTGGTTTATCTAATTGGTAAGATAATAAAATGATCCCCCAGATCAAGATGGCTGACTAGAAGTATCCCATAAAGGCTTTCTCTTTCAGTGAGAACCAGAAAGTCGCATGTTGAATAAAGTGATTAGGGGAGAACACAGGAATTCAGAAGAGAAGAAGTCATCTGGGATGACTTAGAGATAGGGTGGATTTGCCTTTGTAAGGGAAAGTCAAGCAGGAACTAACTACAGGGGGCCCCTTAGCAATCACAGATCCTGAGCTCAGTATAGGGAAGTGCATGAAATCTACACAAGAGCATTATTCCAGAGGAGGAATTCATGCTGACTCCCATCTAACCTCCAGGGCACAGGCTGTTCCCTCTATTTTGGGAGCAGAAGCACCACAGAGTGTCTCTTTCCTGGGCCCAATCATCTCTGCATGTCCACATCCCCAGGGCCCCACTGACATCCTGCTCCATCTACCCAGAGGGCTGAGACATTGACACTCCAACTGTACTCCAAGGAGCATCTGTGACACCTGAACCTTGGCAGTGCCCTACATCCCAGCATAGCAAGGATGTCATCTCAAGGACTGAGAGAGCCAATTCCACACACCAGCTTCCCAAGGCCTGTATTCACCCCCTCCAGCGGTAGAATCATGTGACTGTGCATGCTGCTGAGGGCTTTCAGCTGGCTCATGTGGGGCTGTCACTGTCACACCAGCACCTGTATGTTACCCCATTAGTAACATACTAAGGGCCAACTCATTGAAAGTTCACCACCACTGCCTTTTGAACTGACACCCCAGTAGCAAGAAAACTCACTTCATCTGTAAAGACACTCAGACTGAAAGTAAAGGGATTTAAAAACAATATAAACCATGTGTGTAGAAGCCCATAGTGTGCAAAGGAATTTCTCTCTATAAATATCAGACAAAATAGACTCTAACTCAAAAAATAGAAGAGACAAAATAATTACATTATAATAGTATGAAGTCAAAAAGAGGATTTAACAACTGTAAGTGGGTAAGTACCAAATATAGGAGCACCAAGATGTATAAAGCAAATATTACTAAGAAGTATAATAAGTGGATAAGTACTAATAAGATTCCAATACGATGTTGGAGAGTTCAACACCATGCTCTCAGAATTAGACAGATCCTCTAGATAGAAAATCAACAATGAATCATCAGACTTGAACTAATCTGGAGACTAAATGAACCTAACAGACATTTACAAATATTTTAGCCAAAAGATTATACATTTTTTTCATCAGCATATGGAACATTCTCTAGGATGAAACATATGTTAGGCAACAAAACAAATCTCAACAAATTTTTAAAAATCAAAATCCTATCAAGTATCTTCTTTGGCCTCAATGAAATAAAATAAGAAATCAGTAACAAAAGGAACTTAGGGAAAACATACAAATACAGGGAAATTAAACAATATACCTCTGAAAAACCAGTAGGTCAAGTAAGATAGAAAGAAGGATGAAATAATTAATGGAGCCAAAGAATTAATGTTGCTTAAAGACCATAGTACCCAAAGCAGTCTATAGTTTTAATGCATTCTATATCAAATGCCAATGAAGTTCTTCACAGAACTATTTTTAAAAACCTTAAATTTATATGAAATCACAAAAGAATCACTTTTCTTTAGGCAAAGAAATCCTGAGCTAAAAGAATAAAGCTGAAGGAATCATAGAACTAGACTTTAAAATACACTGCAAAGTTATGCCAACACAAACAGCATGGTATTGGTATAAAAACGGGCACATAGACAAATCGAGCAAAATAAAGAACCCAGTAATAAATCCATATATTTTAATCCACTAATTTTCAACACAGGTATAAAGAACATACCCGGGGAAATGACAAAGTCTTCAAGAAATGGTGCTGGGACAAGTGGATATCCATGTGCAAAAGAAGGAAACAAGGCTTTTCTATATCACCATATATAAAATCAACTCCAAACAGATTAAATACTTAAATGTTAAGTCCATAAAGTATAAAACTGACAGAAGGAAATAGAATGAAAATGTTTCAGGACATTGGTACAGGCAAAGATTTTATAGGTAAAACTTTTAAAAGCACAGGCAAAAAAAAGCAAAAATAGAAAAATTAGACTATATCAAACTAATATTTTTCACATCAAAGGAGATGGTCAACAGAGTGAAGAGGGATCTGTGGGATGAGAGAAAATATTTGCAAACATGTCACCTAACAAGAAACGAATATTCAGAATATGTTTATTCAGTACACGTTACGTAAGTAGGATTTCTAATTTTTCTTCTATCCCTTAATTTAATCCTTCCTCCTGTTCTTCATAATATGTTATCTTCCTCAAATGAAAAAGAAATGGTTAAGATAAAAAATAAATCATGCCCAAAGAAAAAGGAATTTTTATTTTTGGAATTTCCTAGTAATCAAATGACTACCACACCCCTGTGGACATGATAATAAACTGATATTCTCCTATTAGCTGCTTGGATTTTAAACCACTTGGTTTTAGAAAGTGGTTTAATAAATACTCTTGCTTTTAGAAATATTTTTTTCTACTATTACATTCTTCAGCATGTCTCCCAATATAAAATGTCAACATGTAAATAGCAGAGAATACCATTATCTTATTAGGACATTTTAAAAAATGTTCACATATATTCATCCCTATTTATTCATAATATATTCAAGTTATACACTCATATACCTTCCTCTTGCCCCCGACCGTCTTATCTCCCCCCACCCACACAACATATGAAGTACAGTTTTTAAACCCACAGCAGAACCCACCGTGAATGGCTATTCAAGAAAGTTATGAACAAGGAATAATCACTTGGACATACAGAAGTTCTTCCCACTTGAACTTACTAAACCTTTAAATGCTTATCTGGGGTTGGTGTTTGTTCCTGGATACAACTTAGAGGTCTATGAATGAAAACAGTAATAGCAAGAAATAATACTGTAAAAGTTCCATATTTAAGAACAAAACATGTTTTTACCATGATATTTTATAAAGAGAAATAATGCAAAAATTAGCTTGAGGTCATTGAAAAGTTTGGGTAATGGTATTTGATATAAACACATAACAGACTATTTGTGCTTTTAAGAGCAAGAGTAATGCTCTATATTTTTTAATGAAAGAATGCATTTTTTTTCTTTTTTTTTTTTAATTTGAAGTAAATTTATTTCAGGTTAATGTGAGAGTATAAATAACCAAGTCAAAATATTTGATTTTTTTAGGTAGAGTTCCTCTTGTGGTTATGTCCTACACACAAAAGTTGTACCAAACAAGCTTTTATTTTTTTAATCTGTGATCAGATATTGTAAATGAATATAAAAAAATAAGAAAAAGATTTGAACAGCGGAAATCAGCTTCTAAATTGTACTTTATTGTATGTGCATGACTGGAGGTGGAAGTTTGAAATGATCTTTAAATTGTTTTTATACACAGAATATTATAAGGAAAATCAGAACATTTGACTCTTTACCAAAGAGCAAGCTTAGAAAGCTGATAACTTAAATTGATATAAATTGAAAATAAGTTATTAAAAATTCTCTACTAAGCAAATGGGAGACATCTCTAGTGCCCGGGTATATTTAGAGGGCCACTGAGAGAACAGCATGTATGATAAGATGAGTAAGTTCACATTTGCAAATGACAAGGGACAGACATGTGGTCCTTTGAGTAAAAGGGTAAAGCTCTCTTCTCAGCCACCATGTTCATTTCATTGATAAGGCATAAGTAAAATTCCAATGTGGTATCTCAGAAAATCTTAGTTATCAAACACGAGGGAGAAAAATTGCCCCGGAGTACTTTGTCTCGTGGCAAAATAATTTAGATTCTGTAAGAGTTGGTAGAAATAAAAAATGAATTAAAGGACTTTTAAATGGACATTCATCTCGGTTGCATGATGTTATAATTGCTTCTTTAGTGTAGTGAAAGGTTATCTGTAATTTGTGTTGATATGAAGTCATGAGTGCTGTTCTGAACAATTTGTTAAATGTAAGCTGCTGATACTGACTTTTGCGATCTAAAAGAGGGCTTCCTCCATTGCCAAATGTGGACGGCTTGCTCCCACTTGTTTATTTCTCTACGTGCTTTGCACAGCCACTGTTACCTTTGTTCATACTGGGCCAGCTGAGGGGAAATGGGCTGTGTCTAATGATCCTCTACAAAGGAAATGGAATCACAAGAGTTTTAGTGATTTGAATATTTCAGGCAAACTAGCTGGTCTACATACAAATCACACTTTAAAACTGCCTACATGGTTTTAATAAGGAGAAGGGAGAATTCATACTTGAGGTTCTCAGAAAGGTTGCTCACATCTCCAGAGTAGGCCGTGGGTGCTAGTCCTGAGCAGAGAGATGCTGGTGAGAAGGTCCTTCTGGGACCGTTAGGGCACGCCAATGAAAGGAAAAGGCAGCAAGCGACACTGCGTTTTGCCTTTTGGTAATTTATATTCATTGGTCTGTTTTCAGTGATGTAATTCTTGAGATTAACCTGTCTATAAACACAAACCAAATACATGGGCTGAATACCTGGTTGGACTTTTGTAGACCAAATAAATACATGGACGAATTTTAAACAAATAATAACTTATGATAATATTGTTGCATGTTACCATGTTACTGCTTCACAAATAAATGAATAAATAATCAAACGAACATTCTGCTCCCAGAAGCTTTCTCTAATTCTGAGAGAGTAGTGAGTCTTTCTATCACATCCCTAATTTTAAGCAAGAAAAGTAAATAAATCCCGTGATTTCTGCTTTACCCATCATCGCAAAGTATGCCATTATTTATGGGCACAACATTAGTATGTCAGTATGCAAAGGATGTTAACGAATGACACTGATTTGTAAAAAGCAGTGCCCTTAGCTGTACAGAAGCTTTTCAGCTTCAGTCCCATTTGTTAATTTTTGTTATTGTTGTGATGGCTGCTGAAATCTTTGTTGTAAAATCTTTCCCCTACCCAGAAGAAAAAAAAAAAGTAATTTTATCATAAGGACATTTGCACTAAGCTGTTTATCGCAGCTCAATTTACAGTTGCTAGAATGCAATTTGGCCTAAATGCCCACCAACCCAGGAATGGATTAACAAGCTGTGGTGTACGTATGAATACTATTCAGCCATTAAAACAGATGGAGTCTTTATATCTTTTGTATTAAACTGGATTAAGGTAGAACACATTCTTCCTAGAAAATCATCATAAAAATGGAGGAAAAAGAATCCAGTATACTCAATTCTAATCTGAATGGAGTAGATAATCTAATACAAGGTGGGGGACAGGGGAATGAGAGAGCAGGGAGAGGGGAGAAGGGAGGGGAATGGGGGTTATGGCGTATGGCACACCTCTTGGGAGAGGCACACAATTAGAAGAGGGGCTCTATCTAACAAATGCATTCAGTGTAACCTAATTCTTTGTACCCTCAATGAACCTGAAACAATAAAAAAAAGAAAGAAAAAAGTAAATAATAGGAGTGTGATACTGATTTAAATTATAGGTGTATCTTACCTATTAATGGCCAGCTTATTGCTATTCTACTAGGAGAAAAAAGGAAAAGTATACCGCCCAATACCGTGTATAGCAATGCTTCTCCACAGGAGTGACTTTGTCCCTCAGAGCACGTTTGGCAACGTCAGGAGAAGTTTTCGGTTCGTGTGGCTGGAGGGAATTTGCTGGAGACATACGGTGGGTAGAGGCCGGGCACGCTGGTAAACATCTTCATCTCTTAGGACAATTCCACAACTCCCAACAAAGAATTACTTGGTCACAAATGTAAAGAAGGCCAAGGTTTAGAAATCCTGCTCCATAAACAAATTTTCTTACCCTGATGGAATGAAGGTGCTGCCTTCTGTTTTAGGGTATTTGTGTGTATCCCATCTATGGCTGAGAAATGTATCTGCCAAAGGTGAAATGCATTTCCTGGACTTAGAAGAATCGGAGCAAAACATGTCTTCTTACCATTGTCTAATGTAATAACAGCATATCAAAATTCACCATATTAAGAAAAACAAAGATGATACATGATTTGCACACTATTACAATAATATACTTATCATCATTAAGTATTAAATGAGACTGTAACGAAGATCAAAGCACAAGCTACAGTATTGTTATATTTTTTCCTATTATACTTAAAATGATATTGTTCTATATTGGCTAATATCTGACATTGGAGAGAACAATAGGGAATTTGGTGCATCTCTTTACATGTAGAATTTATCTCCTAGTGACCTCTTGGTTTAATTCTTTCTTGATTAGGAGTCCATCTGGGACAATTTATAAAATAAGCTGTATTTCACAAGCCTTTTGTAAAAGTAATCTACACTGACAGAAAGCGCTTGATATGTCCTTGGGCTAGTTGTGGGTTTAAAGTCAGTGCAAAGAGACCTAAGGGCGGGGGGTATTTGGGATGATGGATGTATTCTATATCTTGGTTAGAGTGGTGATTGTCCACATGGATATATGTCAAAACTCATTGAACTTAGAGTTAAAATAAGTGCATTTGGAGGTGAGCATGTGTATGATAATGAAGACATATTTTGAATATATTAGGCCCAGCAAGAAAATAATGCTATTGGATTCCTCTTACAGAGCAGATAAATGAAGGTCAGAACTTCTATAAATTAAATCACATGTTCTCATATGGATACAAGTTTTTTAAGATATAAAACCTTTTTTTCCATCAGTCCAGAAATGCACTCTATAATGGCATTGCTTAAGTCAGGCAGTTGTTTATATTCACAGATAAATGTATTTTCACCAAAGCATTTTACAAAATTTATCCATACCCAAAATTGTGGGTACTTACTTTTAAAAGTGATCTTTATAAGTGAAAATCTAAAGATTAAGTGACACAATGTGATAAAAAAGTTATGATTCAGTAAAAACACGAAAGCATAGATACAAAAGTTTACAGACACACAAGCACAACACACACATAGGCACACACAAACATACAAAAATAAATGTACAGAAGTGGTGACATTGTTTCTAATTAGTCCTGGATGTGGGAACTACAGGTAGTGTTTTGCTATTACCTTTTTATTTTCAACTATCTCCTAAATTTCTCATACTAAATGATCTTTCATAATCAGGCCCATACATAATGTTTTGATATTCTTTTTATGAAGGTTTCATGAGCCAAAATAATATTGATTTTAACTGTCCTTATACCTTACTTGTGGCTGTGACATCAGAAAAAATTCAGTAGAAGACATATTTACTCAGAGATAACACCTTGTATTTATCTATTGAAAACAGAAAGAAGACAGCAAATTGATGTGTTCTTTTAGTTTTATAGTAAATGGAAATAGTTTGTAGTTATTGCCAAGAGCAAGGCTTAGTTACTTTGGGTTTGGCGCAGACCATATAATGCATATCACTATCCCAATGTTGCTGGAAAATCTGAAGACATCGTGAAATGGCTTTTACAAGAGTGAATGAAGTATTATCTTATCAGAGTAAGACAGTGCACGTTCATTCTCTTGAATGAGTACACAGGAAAAGAATCTAGGGACATTTCTGGCATGGCAGTTCAGCTCTCCATATTTGGCATAGTAATGACTATGGCTCATAATTGGGCCAGAGTGCAGGAAAAGGAGAAATGGTTCACAGTGAGGGACAAGCACTTGGCACTGCTTGAGCCATTTCTCAACATTTCAGTGATTGGAATGCCTCATTTCTCTGTGTTGACAGTCCAGAGTAACATAGTAGTACCCAAGAGATCATTTAAAGTCTAATTTTTTTTAAATAGGTAGTTTTTCCAGGCAAGTATAGTATTTTGCATTTTAAGTCCTGTCATCACCCAAAGGAAAAAAAAATGATGTATTTCCTTTCATGCATTTAACTTCACATTTCTGAGGTCATTCTTTTTGTCCAAAATAATTGTTGGGTGAAGTCCCCTTGCTTTTTTGTTTCCCTTTCTAAGATTCAACAGCTTATCCTATAATAGATAACAGATCAAAGAAATGCTAGGATTCATATTTTTTCCCTGAAACTTAGGTTAGCATTCACTGTTTGAAGTTGATATTCTATAGAGAAAAAGAATAATCTGAGTGTTTCCAGATTGACAAATAGGAGTATGGAAAGTTCTTTTAAAGTACATTTTTCAAGTTTTGAGATGTATCTTGCAACATATAGAAAACAGAACATTCTCAGGTTAACAGAGAAGGGAACGTGGAGTCAGTATTTCTTGCTGCAATTTGAGTTTCTGCCACAAGTCTTTGAAAGGGGTCAGCTCAAAGAATCTGATGCCATTCACTTTCCAGAGTATTATCAGAATTATCTCTGGTCCCTTTGAGTTCATGTTAATTAAGAAAACAGAATGATGCTCTTTCATTAACATCAAACTTTTTGAGACAAAGAAATAAAAGTTTTAGGTTGAGAAGACCCAATCAGAACATCACCAAGTTGGCCAAGCCATGTCCTTGAGTTTCTTTATTTAACCCAACTACAGCCCAAGATGAAGGGGAAAGAGGGGGCAGAGGGGAGGGTAAATGGTGGGACCACACCTATGGTGCATTTTACAAAGGTACATGTTAAATCTACTAAGTGTAGAATATATATGTCTTAACACAATAACTAAGAAAATGTGGTGAAGACTATGTTAACCAGTTTGAGGAAAATATTTCAAATTATATGTAAAACCAGCACTTTGTGCCCCATAATTGCATTAATGTACACAACTATGATTTAGTAAAAAAAAAATAATAAGAAAGAAAGAAATAAGTGGATAATTATTGTAAGGGTCACATGATCATAAATTGATAATTAAAAAATAAACTTTTCTTATACATACACACACATGCATTTTTCTATATGTTGCCTCCATTAGCAGAACTCTTAAGACAGAGAATGGACTCACTATATTAAAAAATCCTGAATGTTAGGGTTTAGAAGAAAACTGCAATATTAAACAAGTAAGCATTACCTCTAGCTCAAGAAATAGAAACTTATACTCATTTTGAGACATCTTTGTTATGGAACAATTCCCTCAATAAGGTTTTAGCTATGTTGATTCAGCCTGATCTGTGCCAGTTGATTTGTGGTGGAGAAGGTACTATAATCTGAATGTTCGTGTCCCCTCAAAATTCATTTATTGAAATCGCAACCAGCAAGGTGATGGCATTAGGTGTTGGGGCCTTTTGAAGATGATTAGGTGGTGATGGTCTGCCCTATTGAATAGGATTAATGTTCTTATAAAGGAGAGCCAAAGGAGCTTTGTTTGCTCCTTTCTGCCCAATGGAGTCATAGAAGACCGCCCTTAGTAGACACAAAACCTTCCAGCACTTTGATCTTGGACTCTCCACTCTCCAGAACTGAGAGAAATAAATTTCTGTTGCCTTTAAGCTACCTGGTCCATCGCATTTTGTTACAGCAGTCTGAAATGACTAAAACAAGGGGCTTGAGGACGCCAGATGCAGACTGTCTAGGACTTCAGATTGGTCATATTTTAGAGCTAAGTTTGCACAATCCTCTTTGCCCGTGTTTACTTTGCATTCCCTTTGCTGGTATTATGTTGCCCTTTGCAGGGAAGATGTATGGTTATGAACTAATTCTTATGCACTTGGTCGTTTGCAATTTTTGAGCAGAGTTGTTGGGATACAATGAAAAGGGATATGTTCCTGCTGATCTGTTCTGAAAAGGATATGATGCAGCTTTGAAAGTTCTATGTTATTGAGGCATTATGTATTTTATAATACATAATCAGCTTCCATGTAGGGACACAGGCATCGCAAGCTTTGAGGCTCCCCAGTGGATCTCTCCTGAAGGTTACTCCTGGCTATAACTATGGTGGTCCCCAGCCCTAAGCATTGCCTTATCTAACTGTAGTTATTAGTTATCTTTTGTCATTTTTAAATTTTCTTTTTATATTTTAGAAAACAAGAAATATTAAAAAATGCTTCTTTCCCTTCCAAAAATCATGTGGGTACAAAAAAACAAGGGGAGCAGTGTAAAGAAAGACAAAATCAAACATTTGAAAGAGAAAGGGCCAATTAAATACACAGATGATCCACACATCTTTATTTCTTATCTTTCCCTGAGCCACATTAAAATAATAGTAAAACAACATAAAAAGAGGGGAAAAAATCTCATAGAGGCAAAAGAGAAGTAGGGAGAATTTAACTGCAATTGAGAAGTTTTAACAGACTTTGAGAAATCCACGGAAGCAAGAAAGGAATTGACTTTGGAAGAATTTACCACCCAAGAGACTGATGGGCATTCGATAAAAAGCACATGCCAACTGATCGTCAAAGCCTCAGAAGAGTTCAGCCCCTTAGAGGCAACAGTTACTGCTCAGTGTAGGACAAGACACTATCCTCAATATCTAGAAAGTAGCTTGAATGTTACATGAAATACTTGGACACCCTTAGCCTGCAGAATCAGGTGATTACCTTTCCCCCTCCGCCTCCTCCATCAACCCGGACCAGGAGGAGAGAGATTCATAGCTGAAGAAATAAGGATGCAGGAATGAAGTTCAAATTCGAATATAGAGAATCACTACATAGTGAACTATGGTCTATGTCAGATAGTCCCTAAGAACAGCCTGCTCCCCGGGGATTCCTGCCTTCTAGTATTAATACTCTTGCAGGATTATTTGAATCTGTAACTGGCTTCCAGCCCTTGGACCATGACCAAAGTGGTATAGGAATGACTCCTAGCACCTGAGAATGAGTTCCAGTAATGTGTCTGGGTCCCGAAAGTGTGGATTCCAGTCAGAGCCCTGCAGCCACTGGCTTCTCTTGTAGTTATAAAATCCCTCGTGATTATTTTAGAGTCAAATGAAAACCCAATGTGGAGAATGACTGCAATTGAAATTTTTGCATACTGATGAAAAATAATATCTGTCAAAAATGAGTTTGGTAATATTGTATGGAAAGTGAATCTCATATGTTCGTAATGACGAGTTACCTATTCTCATAACCTATATGTTATAGATCAGGTTCTTCACAGAACAGCCTCTGAGGTGAAGGTTTGTACACAAAAGATTCCTTCACTGGGTGGTTCCCCTGAGAGCCTCATCTGTAAGGTGCAGGAACAGCAAGATCGGGTAAGAAGGAGACGTCGCCTGGAGCGACAAGGGCTTCTGGGAGTTCCACAGAAGCTGTGAAACTGCAGTGAGTCTTCAAAGTTGGAGCAAGGGGGACCCTCACGCTCTCTGGGCAGGATGCAAATTAGGGCAGATGTTATAAAAAGCAGTACAGAGATTCCTCAAAATTCAAATCAAAACAACCATATTAATCCAGCAATCTCCCTAGAGCAGAGGTTCTCAACCTCTGGGTCGCGACCCCTTTGTAATAATGAAAATAGATCTTGCATATCAGATATTTACATTATGATTCATAACAGTAGCAACACTACAGTCATGAAGTATCAACAAAAATAATTTTATGGTTGGGGTCACCACCACATGAGGAGCTGTATTAAACGGTCACGGCATTAGGAGGCATTAGGAAGGTTGGAAACCACTGTGACTAGAGGGTATTTATCCAGAAGAAACGAAATCAGTATGTTGAAGAGATATTTGCACTGCCATGCTAACTCTAAAATTATCCATAGAAGCCAAGATGTGGACTCAACCAGTGTTCACCCACAGACAGACAGAAAAGGAAAATGTGGTATATCTATACACAATGGAGTGCTGCTCAGCCACAGAAAAGGAGGTAATCCTGCCATTTGGGATGACGTGGTAAACCTGAAGGACGTTGTGGTAAGTGAACTTGGCACAGACAGACAACTATGCGTTTGTACCCTCATTTGCAGAATCTTAAAAAATTGATCTCATTAGAGTAGAGAGTAGAACGTTGGGTAACAGGGTCGAGGGCAATTGAGACAGGAGGCGTTGAGGACATGTGGATCAAAGGATGCACAATTACTGTTAAGTAGGAGGAATAAGTCCAAGAGATCTATTATACATAATGATGATTATGGTTAGTAATAATATATTCTTGAAAAATGCCAAGGGAATAAGACTTTACGTCTGTCACAGGAAGGGCAAGAAGCATCTTTTAATATGTCTTGCTTTATTAAATACAAAAAGAAAATTTAAAAATAACAAAGGCTAACTAATAACTACACTTAGACATGGCAATACTTAGAGCTGGGGCACAGCCATGGTTACAGCCAGGAGTAACCTTCAGGAGAGATCCCCTGGACAGCCTCAAAGCTTGCGATGCCTGTGTCCCTACATGGAAGCTCTTCCCCTGAGTGGAGCTGGAGAACATTCTCCTTAGTAAAGTCTCAAAAGAACAGAAAAGCAAGCATCCAATATGCTTAATACTAATATGTAGCCAGGAGATGAACAAATTCATGCCTGCACAAGAGAAAGACACAGTTAAATTCAAGTCGGAGCAGGGGTAGGAGAAAGGGGGGAGTGAGGGAGTGGGTGGGCTCTCACCTCATGGGCACAATGCAAGGGCATTTGGCACAACTCCTGGGTGAGGGGTACAACTACCTAATAAACACAAACAGTGTAACCCAATTGTTTGTACCCTCATATTAATCTGAAATTGTAAAAAAGAATTTAAAAAAAGAAAAAGAAAAAGTTGCTAAGGGAATGGATATTCAGTCTGTTCACATCACACACTCAAAAGCTAGGCCCAAGAGTAGAGAATGAATAGAGTATGTGAATTAGCTACGTTTAATCATTCTAGGATGACTATACACATCAAAACAGCATGTTGTGCGTGATAATAACATGAAATTTTGTCTCTCCATTAAAAAGGGAAGGAATCAATCAATAAATTAAAAGATGCCTCAAGTCAAGCCACAAAGGACAGACCCTCTGCGTAGATAAGTCACTGGAATGAGCTTCCCCAGAAGGTATAAATTCAGATTGAGGCAGCTCTGTGCAGCCAAGGGCAGTCTGCGGAGAGACCCAGCTGTCTGCCGCCCTCTCTCCAAGGATCTAGAACAAAGGCCAAGAATGTACCGGTGTCCTAAAGCTGCGGTTCTGCTCCAACACGGCACACATGATTTTATTAAACGATGATCCTCTTATCCTAGATCTAGTTCTTTTAATTATTAATATTTTATTTCAGTTCTTTGGGAAAAGAATATGCCATAATTGACTTTTATTCATTTACGTTCTTTTTGGGAAGGAGCAATTTCTTTATAGTTAATTATTTCTAAACATTTTATGATGGAGTATCATCTCTTATCATAAAATGTTTAAACCAATAGATGCAAACACATAGTAAATAGTATATTTAAATTGTTACTGTGTTGGAGAAAATCTTTCACTGGTTGATTTTTTTTAAAGAAATGGATCTGTTAAAATGTGATTTTTTTTGTTATAGTCAACCATGAACAGAAAAAGGAAGAAAACCATTTGATGTTTCTTGACTAGGTAAATTCAAGTCATTTATAAACTTGCTAAGTCACGGAATCACATCAGTAGAGTCATAAAAAGTGGGGTATATGTATTTCACAGGATCAAACAAAAAGCTTATAAATCCAAGATGTCTCAAGGGTACATCTGGTAAACTAGCTGTGAAACTTTCATGGTAACAAGATAGGAGGGGAGGGGAGGGGGAGGATGGGTGGAGGGAGGGTGATTGGTGGGACGGTGCATCTTACAAGGGTACAAGTGAAAATTACTAAATGTAGAATATAAATGTCTTCGTGTAGTGATTAAAAGGCTATGAAGGCTGTGTTAAATAGTTCAATGAAAATATTTCAGATTGTATATGAAATCTGCACATTG
>CAUYRH010140805.1:0-18189 GCA_963574655.1 Perodicticus potto
ACCCTTTAATACAGTTCCTCATGTTGTGGTGACCCCCAACCATAAAATTATTTTCATTGCTACTTCATAACTGTAATTTTGCTGCTGTTATGAATCATAATGTAAATATCTGATATGCAGAAGCCCCCCAAAGGGTTGCAAACCACAGGTTGAGAACCACTGGTTTAGAAGTAAAAAGTGAGGTCAAAGTAATACACTTTAGTTACCTTTGTGGCATATTTTATGTATGCTTTCACTTAAAAGCAATGCTTCAGAAACTTAGTACCAGGAGGCAAGCGGGTCCAGTCACTTTCAATAAAGTAATTAGGTTTTCATTGCTTTTTCAATTTTGAGACTAGATTTAATTTACAACAAAAATTTATTATTTGAATTACTAAGATGCCACAAAAGTGTGGGCTAAATTAAACGGAATGACACCCAATTCCTTCTGTTTTTACCTGACAGAGGAGACATTACCTCTCTTCGAATCTATAGATTTACATTCGAAAACTCTGCTGCCGTGGATTAACCATAAATTACTCTCTTACTAAAGTTATTTTTGGAATTCTGAAACAAGATTAATTTAATTTTAGACCAAATCATTATTCACATGTTGTATAGGATAAATTACATTTGCAGTAATAAATGATCTGTAAGATTTTGGCATTTTTTTTTCAAAATTAGAAATTAAAATGACACATGAACTAGAGTATTTTAACTCAAGAATTTATGTATTTGTAAGAAAAAATTTGATTCCCAGTTTGACAGATGTCAAATTTATGAAAAGTTATTTTCATTTTCCAAATACCCATTCTAATAACGAAATGCAACTATTTTCAAAACTACCAAGCCTGTTACAGAAAATAGATCCTTAAAATTCTTCCTTGTGTCCTAGCCCTCTTCTGCACATCCATTTCCTTCAAAGCAGCACCAAATGGGCTGCATTTTCTCTGGGGCTTGTGCTGTCACACTGGAGTACCAAGCCGCACACTTAATTCTTTTTCTTTTTTAGAGACAGAGTCTCACTTTGTTGCCCTCAGTAGAGCACTGTGGTGTCACAGCTCACAGCAACCTTCAGCTCTTGGGTTTAGGCGATTCTCTTGCCTCAGCCTCCCAGGTAGCTGGGACTACAGGTGCCCGCCACAACACCCGGCTATTTTTTGTTATAATTTGGCTGGGGCTGGGTTTGAACCTGCCACCCTCGGTATGTGGGACCAGTGCTCTATTCACTGAGCTGCAGGTGCCGCCTGCACACTTAATTCTGAGGTTAGACCTATCAATTTTACCCCTTCTGACCAGTGGTCTTATCATCACTGTCACCTGAATGCTTCTAGAGGCAGAACCATTCAAGTAGAAGGAAACAAAACGGGGAATACCTTCCCAGGCTGGACTCCTCAGAAAGCCCCTGCTGAGACAGGTTAGTGGGCAAGAGGTTTAGCAGGAAGATCTGAACAACAATAGACAAGCAAGATCAGACAGAAAGAGGAGGTGAACTTCATGAACTGTCAGCTGAGGTTAAGGGGGGACATTCAGTTTCCCTGCTAGGGGTGAGGGGGCCTGGCTTAATATCCCCGAGTTCATAAGACATTTCTCACAGCTTTCCTAGTATGGATGGGGAGATGTGAGGTTGCATAAGCAGGCCTCAAAGCCAGCAATGCTTGGAGCAGCTGGGAGCTTGAGGTTTTAATTCCTGCAGGAGATCTGGGTGAAGCTGCCAGAGTACATCTTGAGCACTGTGCCTCCATCCTTTATGATCGGTTCTGCAGAGATAAGAAGTTTCTGGCTTCACTAAAAGAAAAAAAAATAGGCTGCAGTTCTCCTTTTTAAAAACTAACTTGTTTTGGTACCATTTTTGTGCTAATAAGTAAGAACATATTGTATTGACTTTCCTATGACAGGCAGTTCCCAGGTTATGAACAAGATAGGTTCTTCAGTTGAAGTTGTATGTAAGTTGGAACAGGTACATTTACCTCTTACTCGTAATAGGCTCCGTTCTGGAGTGCGTGTCACACATCAGTCTAATTTTTGTAACTTGGGAACTTATTTTACTATATCCTCTGTTGGTAAGTGTGAGTTGTATGTAAGTTTGGTAACTCGGGGACTGGGGACTGCCTGCATAGAAGTTTAGAGTTTTTATGTGTTTGCATATGTATTTCCACATATTCTGCATATAATAAAAAACAGAATACAAATTCCTCCAGATATGTGAATAAACTTTGTATTTCTACATTCAAGGCACCCCCTTTTCCCCTTATCTCAAACTGTGCAGAATTTATGTGCTTAGAAAGACTACAGAAGCATAGAAACCTAAAAATCAGTTTTTATGGATGATGAAAAGATCTTGGTAATTATCATGGGACACATATGGCAGCACTGGAAAATATGGAATACTGTGAGGTATAATTTTTCATTTTATTTCAGTAGATCTATTTTGGAAATTCCTGGCTTTGGCCTTATTCTTTTATTTTAAGGTTAATATCAGGGCACGTACTGTCAGGTTACGTGTTTGTTCTGTAAGGTTAAAGTCTCGGTTGTAATTGTGTCCTTTACCCAGCACAATATACTTGGGCAAGCTACCTGTGGGGGGCACATTTACCCAACCCCTTCTCTGCCTCCTCCTTGAATCTGATTTTTTCTCTCATCTACTGGCTCCAATTTAGTATTAAGCACATGAGACACCTGTTTTTCCATTTTTGTGATACTTTGTATAGAAGAATGTTCTCCAAATGCATCCAGGTTGTTAAAAAAGATGCAAAGTCCCCTTCTTTTTTATGCCTGAATAGAACTCCATGGTATACACTACATTTCATCAATACTTTCATGTGTCGAAGAGTACCTGGGTGGTTTCCACATTTTTCAATTATGAATTGTGTTGCAATAAACATTTATATGCAAATGCCTTGGTGGTAAAATATATTTTTTCTTTTGTGTAGATACCTAGTAATGGGATTGCTAGGTTAAAAAATAGCTCCATTTTTAGTTCCTTGAGGAATCTCCCTATTTTTTTCCATAGAGGCTTTAAAAGTTTGCCGTCCCACCCACAATGCAGGACTGTTCTCTTCTATCCACACCCACACCAGCATCTGTTGCTTTGGGAATTTGAAATGTTGACATGCATTTTACAATTAAAAATGTTTGAACTGCTAAATGTTTTAGATCGGGTACTGGACAACTGTTCACATTAACATATAATCCCCACACTGTATAAGGCAGATCATGTAATAACTAGATACTTTACTACTCATGAAATAAGTGATAATTGGATTCTTAAATACCCCCTTACATAAATTTTCAATATTTTTACATGAAATGACTAATTTCAATGATTTTCAAGGGTGAAAATGATTTTTCCTATTTGTAAAATGAAGGCATTAGTTACAGTCTCCTAGGGTTATTATGGAATTCAATTATCTAATTCATATAAAGTATAAAATGCCAAATACCAGGCCTGATGCATTGCTATCACTCAATAAATGTTAATGCTTATTTTTGTTGTTACAGTTAATGTGAAATTATAGCATTACAAACATAGCTAAGTTGCATGAGACATTTTGATCTATTTGTCAATAATTGTAAAGTTCACACTCTCCAAAGTCAAAGTATAGTCTAAAAACACATTTTTATAATACTTATATAAAGTCTTGATTTTGGATGTGGAAAATATTCACAAAATGTGCATTTTAGGTGTAACAATTCACTAACCATATCCTAAATATAACATTTGTAGCATTTTCTAATGTAATCATATTTATATTTTTCTTTTTTCTCTTTTTACTTTCTTTTCTCTCCTCTTTCTTTCCTTTTTTCCCATTATTGGTTTTTTATTAATATCACTTGAAATGACTAAGAAGTTTGTGTACTGAGTAAGTTACAGCTCACACAAAGACATTTTACAAGATAGGGACGTTATTTCCTGACAGTGAGTACTTGAATGGGAAAAAAAAATGAACATATCCCTTCACTGGCCATTTCCTTTAGGCACAAAGAGTTAGAACAAAATCCATGTAAAATAGTTTTAAAATGAAAGATGACTATTGTTCAGGTCAAAGTGAATATAGTTTTAAATAATACACCTCAGACTCAGGAATTGCAAAATGCCTGCATTTCCTCCCTGAATTGCAGTGTTTCATACAATCGTGCTGCCAACAGAAATACTCTCCCTGAGAAACCTTTCTGCTCATCTAAATGTTGTTGTATTCCAGTGCAGGGGTCCTGAAACTTTTTAAACAGGGGCCAGTGCACTGTCCCTCAGACCGTTTGAGGGCTGGACTATAGTTTAAAAAGAAAACTATGAGCAAATTCCCATGCACGCTGCACATATCTTATTGTGAATTAAAAAAACAAAACGGGGCAGCACCTGTGGCTCAAAGGAGCAGGGTGCCAGCCCCATACACCAGAGGTGGTGGGTTCAAACCCAGCCCTGGCCAAAAACTGCAAAATAAATAAATAAATAAATGAGAACAAATACAAATACAATATTTAAAATTAAGAAAAAAGGCACCCTCATCTGCAAAAAAACAAGACCTCCTAACTTCAGGAAAAAAAGGCCCCCTTAACCACACAAAAAGGCCCCACTAACTGCAAAATAAAAAAAAAAATAGACCTCCTAACTTCAAAAAATAAAAAAATCCTAACTTGTTCTTACCTCAGTCGTCAGGCAGCAGCAGGCTCTGCACAGGCAAGCTCATGACTCCTCTGATCACGAGTCTCAGTCTCACCTGAGACTGAAAGGAGGAGTCTAGAGACAGAGAAGGAGGGGAGTCGGAGAGTGCGGGCACATTTCACACATGTGGACTGCTGCCTGAGACCAGTCGGCTGCTAAGCAGGACAAGCACCAGTGGTAAAAACACCCGACAGGCTGGATAAATGTCCTTGGTGGTCCGTATGTGGCCTGGGGGCCATAGTTTGAGGACCCCTGTTCTAGTGTATGTTATTAGATTTCATAATTCAAGAAAAGACCACTCTGGGGATTAGAAATCTACAGTGAAATGTGAATAGTTATTATGTCAGGAAAGCAGCTGAGTCAGACATATTGACTGAAATTGACCTGAAATCTCAACAAATAGTTCTGGGCCTGGCAATAGTGCAGATAGATGAAGAAAAGCTGTCTCCTAATAAGACTGAAGTGTAGATAGATGCTCAATGCATTTCCCTAAGTAAATAAAAAAATTAAAATTCTATCCAGAGGTTCATTAAACATGACTTTGAGAGAAGAGTAGAATTCTTATATGTTTTTGTAGAACAAAATGATTTGATGAGGGTCAATGTATCTGTTCACGTCTCAGACAAAGAAGATGTGACTTGTCAGCTTTTACTTTATCTAAGAGGAAAACAAACATGGAGGCAGAAAGTGACCTCTGACCTTCAAAGTGTCCTTGTAAATTAGCAATTCTAATCCTTTATGATGTACACATACATTCTATGGAAAATAAGATAATAAGCATATGTTCCAACTTCCAACTGCATAAAACTTCCAACTTATTATATGTAGGTGGTTTATCTCAATGTGAATCCCTTACCCATGTACCATCAATTTCCCTATTGCTTGCATTTTGTTTTTCTCTGTTCCATTCAATAGTCCGATGTTCTGTCTAGTTTGAACTTACAACTAATTAGAGATTTTGCACTCCCTCTCAAAAATCATCAAATATCCTCATATGGAATATGAAATTAGCCTGATTGGGAATTGTTTTGTGTCAAATCTGTAGCTTTGAAAATAGTAGATAATTGTTTGCTGCTGCATGAGTTGTTCTTTCTGAAGTCTATTATTTGTTCTAATTGATTTATCATAAAAGCCTTAACTATTTCTGTGAAACTTATCCATCAGCAATAGTTAGCACTGAATTGACAATGGGACAGATGGTATGTAACTCATAAAATTTTGGGTTGCTTTCCGCAGTAGGGGTGGGGGAGTGATGACTGAGTGATGACACTCGTCTAATGGAAACAGATAGGGGGTGAAGACTCGTGAAAGAAAAGAACATTACATATGCTAAAAGTTTTGACCTTAATCCTCTCACATGCATTTTTGCTAGCACCCAATAGCTATGTATCTAGTTCTTCTACTTCCACTCTCACTATCTTTTTCTGCCTTGAGAGGCAATGCTACAGTAGATATGTGTGTGCGTGTGTGTGTATAGAAATCAATCCCACGTGAATCCACCAAGAACACATTCTGCAAGAATAGGTCAAGGCATTCCTGAGCATATGCTTCTTGAAGATTGGAAAGTCTGTATTCTTGACCTATACAGTTTTGGATGAAAGCTGATTGTGTTGTTAAAGTTGCTTTGTTTCTGTTTTCTGATATTTCAGAGAATCATATATGTATTATTAACACTGGCTTCTCCCAAAGATATACCAATGTTTCAGATTTGATCCCAGGTCAATTTTGGATATTATTCAATAATCTATGAGAAAACATACATTAAGAAATAAATAACTTCCAATATCCTGAAGTTAAGATAGATTAGCTGCTATAGGATGCATAATGAAAACACTGTCCTGGGGGAATTAGAAAAATTTAGTAAATCCTCTGTAATTCACTCACTTTCCTTTAATTTCTGCTTTATTTACATTTTTTAACCAAATCAGATTTTAGTCTTTTAACTGCATGTGATTTATAATTTCCCAAATCTCACTATCCCTATCTTAAAAAGTATATTTGATAGTGAAAATTTTATTATTTAATTCAGATCTGCTGAGTACAACAACCTCTTGCTTTTGTGAAATACTTTCATGTGGGAAAGACTTCAATAACAAGTCACTTCTTTTGGTTCAGTGATGATGTGTTGCCAAGATGCAGGAGATGTAAGTCCATTTTGTGAATATCAACCATCTTTAATGGAGTCAAATTTTATTTCATTTAAGTATTATGGTAAATTAATTTGTTAATGTGTTCACAGGGCATAAACAAACATCTCAAATACACTGCACTCAGATGTTGATAGTAGCATGATTCACACTTGCAAAGATAAAGAAACAACTCGTGTCCACCAACATATGAATGGATTAATGTGATATATGCCTATTACGGAGTATTACTCAGCCATAAAAATATGGTCATCTAGTACCTTTTATGACAACCTGGATGGAACTGGAAACCATTCTCCTAAATGAAACATCCTGAGATTGAAGAAATAAACCCATGTATTCAATTCCAAATCTGAACTAATGGATCAAAACTTGAGTGCACATATGGAAGTAAAGCTCAATGAAAATCAGGCTGGGGGTAGGGAGGAGAAGGGATGGGTAAAGTCACACCTTTTGGGTACAGTGCACACTATCTGGGTTAAAGGCACACTTGCAACTTTGACTCAATCTGTACAAAAACAATGTATGTAAATAAAACACATGTACTCCCTAATATTTGAAATTTCAAAAAAATAGAAACCTAAAATAACCACATTAAACATTCTGTAATTTAAAAAGAAATGCACTGTTTATGTTCATGAACAGAGAGTTAATGAATATTCCTCAATAGGGTTTCATCACACAAATCCCTTTGGGCCTATTATCTGAAACTACTAATTTGTTGGAAACTGCTAAGGGGATGGAAGTTATGTAGATGAAAATTATTGAGTTTCTCAGTACTATCCTTTGTATGTTTGCATTTTTCCTCCAAAAATGAGTTTAAAGATTATTTTTAGTATAAATTCATGACAAGGGCTTTTACAAGTATAAGATTGAATAAATTTAAGGGTCTATGAATAGAGGGAAAAAAGCTGATAACTTTACTGAAAATTACACACTAATCAATGTAAGGATTTGCTCTTTTAAGTAAAACTGTAATTCTACAGAAATATTTTATATTTTTATTTAATATTAGAAAAATGAAACTAACCTAGAAATAATCAATAGTCAATATTGTAGCTCAATACCAGGATTTTTTGAATTGTTTTAGCAGTTCCCAACAATATTTGAATTGTTTTAGCAGTATCCAACAATTTTTTCTTGATAGAAGAGAAGACCAATTCACAGCTTCACTAAAAGGGTTTACATTCATTTTCCATGTTAACATCTCTTGTATAGCCACATTTATGTTTAGAGAATTAATTATTCACTGCAATAACTGGGCTGAGTAGAGACAGAGAAGTAAAAGTTTAAGGCACTAGAATTAGTCAGTTGCTCAATGCAATGCTGGAAAAAATCATGCAAATCAGAAAGTTTAATAAGTGGAATAAAAGCTAAAGACAAAATGAATCTCCTGGGAACAACTGTGAATGTGAAAAGGTTTAGTGTTGCAGTCATGGCTGCTGACTTTGTTATGTTGTCTCTCCCTTCTCCTACTAGTTGGTGGACTCCCTTGATGACATCTCAGTCTGATCTCATAATTTGTATTCATGTTTGTTTCTAATAACTGTCAGATGCTAAGAATTTCTTAGGTGGGGAGGAGGAAGGAGCGTGATGTCACTGTCTTCCTGTCTCTTCCAGACTCTGACTGTTTTCAGTACTTCATCAGCCATTGGGTCTGGGTGAATGGAAACACTTATTTTATTCTTTTCACTTCTTCATGGTAAATATTTATTAAAAAATTATTAGATTTATGAATTGAAAATTTGTTCTTATATCTAGAAGTGGACAAGTTATACTAGACCAAAAAACAAGCTTTTTAAATGCTTGACTTGGGAGAATTTAGTGACTTTGATTCAACACAGCTCACTCTCTCCCACATAACCTGGATTATTCGGCACTCTCTGGAGACAGGACCATATGCCAGTCAGTACCTCATGAAATCCTTATTCCTGGGGAAGTTTATAGTGAAGGGAAATGCTTATTAATGACTGTAAAACTAATAATGGCAGCCAAATAAAAAGTAATTTAAAGGAAGCAGCAAACCAGAAAATATAGATTCAGAGTTTCAACCATGTTATCATTTGTTCATTCAACAAATGTTTCCAAGCTCCTACCATATCCAAGGCACTGGATGAGAGCATGGGGTTTACCACACAGGACTCTTTTCATCCACCTGTTCTGAAATGAAAAATATTATATTGGTATCTCTACACAAACTATTAATATAAAAAAAGAACAGGATAGAGAAGTCATAATAGAAGATGGCTTTGTGTAAAAAAAAGATCATTTTGTCCTTTACTGAATAATAATTTCTTAGGAATACAAATGTTTAATAGTTTATTCTCTTTGTAAGTTCCTCTTGAGAATATGTAGCAAAATATATATACATATGCACACATACACACATATGTTCATATATGTTATCTGTATATATGTTAATGCAAACATAGGCACTGAATAATCTCCAATAAAATATGTTTTAAAATATAAATGTCCTCATATAGTGATTAAAAGGCCATGAAGGCTATGTTAAATAGTTCAATGAAAATATTTCAGATTGTATATGAAGTCAGCACATTGTGCTCCATGATTGCACCAATGTACACAATTTTGATTTAATAAAAATTAAAAGAAAAATCAGTTTGTGGAATAGTTAATGAAATCTAGAATAAGTTATATATTAGATAAAATTGAAAAATAGTTTAATATAGTATGTAAGCTTATATTTATGTTAAATTTTTTCAGTATAGCTAAATTTTAAATATTGTAAAACTGGATTGGGCAAAAACATGAACTGACTACTATTAATAATTCTATATATTTCAGATGTTTATAAACATATGCTACATGAGTAAAATGTCCAATTTACAATGTGGTATCTCATAAATTTTTGAATAGTATCATTAGAATTCATTATCATAAACCAAAGACAAATAAAAAGAACCCTAAACAAAAACTAGAGCAGGTGAAGGGCGCACTAGTTTCAAGCTAGCAGTACTAAGACCTACTAATCACCATGCAAAAGAAATAATGAGGCTCAGAAGACAATGCTATCCTACTCAAAAGAAAGAAAATAGCTGCAACGCAGTATTCTCCATGAAATGAAAATAACTCAAAAATCAAGACAAAATAAAGACATTTTTTAGCAAAAACTTCCTAAAAGATTAAGGTACCCACAGACCATTAGCTAAAGATAAAAATGAATTTCTTCAGGTGGAAGGAACAAAGTCTCAATGAGAAAAAGAAATGCAAAATAAAAAGAGGGTCAGAAAAAAGGGCAAACATGTATATGAATATAAATAAATATGTATCCACCAAGTAAAAATAGCAGCTTGTGCTGTTTAAAATGTAAATATCAATAAAACAAACTAAACAAAAAATAAAGGTAGGTATGACATAAATGCAATTAAATAATTATTATTTTATAGCATTGTTGAGGGAGAGGGTAAACATAAAATTTACATTGAATTTTAATATATCAAGAATTCATTATAATCTTTAGATAGCTAACAATTCTATAATGGGAAAACATAATAAAAGTTGATTAATTCAAAGGAGGCAAGAAGGAAAATAAGTAATTCATTCATTCACTGAACAGAAAATATTAATGTCATGTAGGTGAAATAGAAAACAATAATTAAAAAAAAAGGTTGTTACAGTTTATGAGTTTCGGTAATTATACTAAGTCCACTTTGACTAAGTGAAGTTGAACCTCCAGAGTTCAAGTTTACCGCCTCCTCCTATTGGCCACCTATTTTGTTAAGTTGGCCTCATTTTCACAGACTGGACATGGACCACAGGTACCTATGAGTACAGTAGCTCCAGTTCCTTATGTGGACCACCTCAGTTTGTTGGTGAGTTTGATACAGTACCTCAGGTGGTCAACTTACAGAGCTTCTACTGTATTCTATTTAGAACTATAAGACTGCATGGCAGAATAAAAAATGAAACCCAAAGAAAGATTGCTTACAAGGGGTAATTTTTAAATACAAAGACACAGAAAGTTTTAAAGTAAAAGAATGAGAAAATATGAACATCAACCTAATCATTGAAGGTTGATGTAGCTACAACAATATTACACGAAGTATCCATTAAGCTAAAACATTTTTTAAAAGTTAAAGAGGACCTTTTCTAATGATAGGATTGTCTTCTGGGCGTATATAACAGTTCTCAATCTACAAGCATTCCATTACATAGTTTTACACCCTAAGAAAGAATCACCCAACACAACTAGAAGGATAAACAGATGAATCTATAGTCACAGTGGGACACTTTGATAGTTAATAAATCCAATAGAAAATTGTTCAATCAGTATTCAAAAGGTTTGAGATCATAATTAAAAACTTGACCTATCTGACATTATCTTCTGTGTAAATCTATCACCAAATGACGGAATACAGATTCCTTCCAAGAAGCATTTCATAGAGAACCACACAACCTTCCACATGCAGCACATTTTAATATCGTAGTTAAGCTTTACCAAAGTCCACAGGATTGCAATCACTCAATATATGTTCTGCCACTGCAGTTAAATGAATCAAATAATCAACAACTAAAAGATAATTAGGAAAATGAGGAGCACAGTGAAAGGCGTTGATTCTATAATATACCATTCTAAAATATTGACTTTTAAAATTGACAAAGAGACATCAAATTAAATTAAAAAGTGAAGACAAAATATATATAATATTTTTCTCAAATATTTTAGACATCAACATTTGTGAAGTGATGATTTAACTCGAAGGCATGCAGTTTCTCATATTCAGGCACGAAGTCTACATTGGGCAGTAATTAAGAAAAGGAGATCAGTAAGCTTGGTTGAGATCTGGTCCAGCCTCTTATGGCCACTCTTAGACAGAGTTACTTAATTCCATAAACTCCAGTTTATCATCTGTAATATGTGTATATTTGCTTCAGTAGTATAGCCATAAAGTTCAAAAGGTAATGCTGACAAAGTGCTTTGCACAGAGTAGAAAAAGGTATTTCTAGAAAACTTAGTTGAGTGCATTCCTCACTTAGTTTTTTCCTATCATCGATTCCTTTCAATTCCACACACCCAATGTAGTAGACAAAATACTTTTTGAAGCTCAGGAGACAGGTCTTAAGGCAAATATTTTCTACAACATTAATGTAGTAACTTTTAATCCCCATTTAATACATTTGCCTTCAGGAAAAGTCGTATTTATGTAGTATAAACACGTGAAAAATTTCTAACACCATAACATTCTACCAAACATACTTGGTAGTAATAACTCATAGATTATTATTTTTTGTCTTTTTTTTTCCTGGTGTCTGAAAAAGACATCATGATAACTAAATGGGGTCCTGTGTTTCATAGTGAAAGGCTCAAAACAGAAAGGATTAGAAATGTGTTGGAGGTGGGACAGGATGTCATGTCCCCATGTTCCCAGGTTCTTGGTTCCAAGTGCCAAACAGTGGTTACTGGTACTGAGTTCATGGAGTCAAGGAACAGAGCAAGCAGGTGCAAGCCGGCAGAGTGCCAAATTTAAACCTTAGCTTCTCCTGGCTGGCTCTCCAAAATGTTAGGGTGGCATGATGATGGCTCTAGGTAGTTGCCAAAATAACTGAAGAGAATAAAAACAAGTACAGTTATAGCAAGGAGGAAAAGTCTATTTTAATGGTTTGGACGGAAAGCTGCCCCCCCATAGTGACCCAGAGGCATCAAAAAAGGGTGCAGTGATGGATTTTATGCCCAACATTTGAGGAGGTATCAGCTGCTTCTTAGAAGTTTTTCAGGGTCTTGATCAACTCTGCTCCCATAACATGGTCCCATAATAGCTCATATCTATCTGTCCACAGAAGTTCCCCAAGACAATCTGATCCCCCTAACAACCCAAAAGCAAGGTCTTGATTATCCCTGTTCCCGTAACACCTCAAGCCTGCCTGACCCAAGCCAGTCCAAAATAGCCTAACTGCATCCGCTGTCCACCCTGCTCACATCTAACTAACTGCCTAATCTAAAAAATATTTGACACAATATGTAATGTTTCTTGGGGGGATGAAAACACAACATAAGTTTGCAAGATAAGATGAACTTCTGTTGTAAGAATTTTGATTGACTTTACAAATTGCTTTATTTTTTAAAAAAAATTATAGTTGTATTATCACTGTGAAATTGAAAGATAGATGATATAATAAGGAAAGAGCTATGAAATCATATGTGTGTCTATTATTTCTCTGCTTGAGAGGCTCTGAAATCTGTTAAGAATAATGTACTTTATTTTAAGGGTAACATGATCATTATTCAATTATAGTATCTCTGTTGAATACAATTGATAGACTTAAAAACTTCTATAAATAAAAGAATCCAAAAATAAGAGAAATTTAATATTTAAAGAATGCCAGTTGTTTTAGTTGTTTTAATTGCCAAATAATACTTCAACTTTAGCAGCTTTAAATGCTACCCATTAGCTCACAGATCTGCAAGATGAGAGTCCAGGCAAACCATGACCAGGTTTTCTGAGCCTGGACTCACAGGCTAAAATCAAATAGTTTTATGATTTGAGTTGAGAGTAAGAAGCTCTGGGGAAGAATCTGCTTCCAACATCATTCAGAATTTTGGCCGAATTTAGTTCTTTGTGGTTGTAGGACTGAGACATTTTTTCCCCTTACTTGTTTTCAGCAGAGGCTGTTTTTAGCTCCTCATTAACACCCACATTCATTGACACAGGATTCCCCCAATTTCAAAGTCAATAGAGAATGACTTCCATGAATCTGACCTTGTGTAATTGAGTCAGATCCACTGGATAATCTCCATGTTAACTTTCGACCTTAATTCCAAATGAAAATTTCTTCACAGCAGTACCTAACCTAAGTGCTTGTATAACTGGGTAGAGATATGTATCCATCAGCTACCAGGAATCTTGATGGCCATCTTTGGATTATGCCTTAATTTAAATAATATTCTTAGTTACACAAATCCAATTTTTAACCATTATTATTTACTAAAATTAAAAAAAATAACTTAAGTAGCAGGAATGGAGAGATACTATTTTGACCATCACTAATAACTATAAAATCAATCACTTCAATTAATTATCAAAATGGATTCAATAATTTTCTTCTTCTTTTTTTCAACTTTTGTCTGATTGAATTTACTATATGTGATCATTTGTGAAATCCTTATTATTTATTATGTTTTATGTGACTTAGCTTAAAATCTTATAAAACTATTTTAAAACAGGGTCTACTATGTACCGATAGCAAATTTTATTCCTATTGTTTAAAAAATGTCCCTTAATTATTTTCTTTTAAGTTCTTTCCATTTAATTGGACCTGTGTAATATAATCAATTTATCAAACTGCGGGTTATTATCTGATTATTTATTTCTTTTCTTTTCTTTTTTTCTCTTAGGTAGACAGTGTAAGGGTAACTAAGTATATCTCCTTACTAGAAGCTGGATAACTTTTCTCTAAATGGCCAGATAGTAAATATTTTCAGGTCTAAACATCTTTCTTTTTTGTTCCTTTTAGTGTTCCTCTTACACTCTAAAGAACATTCTTCTGTCACACAGGCCACACCAAATCATGCCATAGATAGATTTTGGCCTGGGGGTATGATGCTTTCTAATCTCTCTAAAAAGGAAAAAAGAAAAAAAAAGGAGAAGAAATGAATGAAGAATTAACAGAAATTCTTACTGTCATTTTTTTAAATAAATTGATTTAGTGTTTATCATGTTCCCAATTCTGATTTACACATATTTAACAGGAATAAAGGATAGTTTTCATGCATACATTAGAGATGAGGAAAGTTAGGCTTAAAGAGACTGAGTGAATTTCTAAGCATAGAAAACTCTACTGAACAGTGTTGCCAGTGTTTGACAACAGACTATATGCTTAATCCTATACTGTATCTGAAATTGTAACCTATGTAGAGAAACATATTATACCTCAAACAGCAAGATAAGTAATAAAATAATTCCAAAAAATTTACTAGTGCAAACCCTGTTAATAAATTACTATACTTTGTAGGACTTTTGGTTATCAAGGTTTTCATTTCTGAGGCACTTGTGTGGCTGTCAGTCAAAGCACCAAATTTTCCTATTTCAACAGTGATAAAATACAGGTAAAGCCTCAATATTTTTGCGCACCAATAACTAGGCATTTTTCTCCTATTCTGTTGACAAGTTCCTTTTTGGGGAATATTAATCAAGTCTTTTATGATTCTTTGAAAAATGACTAGTGCTTATAACTTACTTTCAAAGCCGTGACACTTAAGAGTTCCTTTAAGTGTGTACATTGTGAAATAATCAAGTGTTCTTTTCTCTCAGGATCTTCCAAATATTGTTTCTTAATGCATCTAACATAAAAATATGTGTATTCATCTTTTTTGTGTGTAAAGGATTATTCATGTTATTGGCAAAGTATGTGTAAAATGATTATATGTATCACACATGAATTCACTACAAGGAGAATAGTGGACTATATATTGAAATTATTATGAAAATTCCTAGGACAAGTTTGTTGAGAGAGGTGTAAGATAAATGATTATTCACACTCTAAAATAACATGGTAAAAACTCAGTCAATTTAAGAAAAAAATTCCTTTGAGTGCCTAAGATGTATATTGCTAAATCTTGAGTGGGCTAGATCAGACTACTCATAAATTTATAAGTTTTAGAACTTATACAGCTGCAAGTTATAACAACGTAGATTAAATGGAAAAATGCCATGAATAACACACTCACTCACCAAATAGACACAAAAGTAATGGAAATTCCAAAGACCTAAAAAATTTAAAATTTCATGTCATGAAAAAAAACTTAAAAAAAAATTCAAGCCCATTTGTTTTTATTGGTCAATTCTCTCAAATATTTAATATTACATAATCTTATTTTAAAATAAAAACTATTAGAAACATTCCCCAACTCATTTTATGAGATCAGTATTACCTGATAATTTAAAATATTCTAAATACAAATATCCTTCAAGAACATAGAAGCCAAAATTCTACATATATGTATATTATAAAATATGGCCTATGTATAAATAAAAATAGAACATTATATGCAGGCAAAAATTGTCAGAAATTCAAAATTGGTTTAATATTAAAAATCAGTTAATCATTCATTATAATAACAGCATGAAGTAGAAAACAATAGATACCCCAAAGGAATTTTTAAAAATGAGTACTATTCATTATGAAAACATTCAGCAAAATGTAGTATTAAAAAGTTTTGCCAGACTTTGTAAGACATTATAAGAAACTCATGGCTGTCATCAGACTTAATGATAGCCACCTAGGAAACATCAAGAAAACAGCCTTGGATTTCAGCCTCATTGCATCTACCCATTCAGTATAAACAAGCAAGAAAAATAAGTGATAAGCAGTTAAATAACCAGAAAAATGATCATATATATAGAAAATCCTAAAAATAATCTCAAACAGTAGCTATTACCCACAAGATGACAGGATACAGGCTCAATGTATAAAAATTTCATTGTATGTCTCTATACCAGCAATCAAAAACAAAAAAATAGATTTAAATCAATCATTTATAATAAAATTCAAAAAGCACAAAATGCTTAGGGGTAAATTTAACAAAGGATATATACAGAAAAATCACAAAATTTAAAGAAGTTGAAGAATTAAAAGGATGGAAAGATATAGTTATGTATTAGAAGATGTAATATTACTAAAATAAGTTCTTAGAAATTGATACAGATCCAAGGTATTCCCATTCAAATATCTCATCACACTTTTCTAATTTTTTTTTTTCCTGCAGGGTGGGAGGATTAATAAAGTGTTTTATAGATATAGAAGAATATGTACAGGCTTAGAATAGCCAAAACAATTTTGTCAAGGAACAAAGTTCAAGAACTGATGTTAGGGCTTAATATAAAGCTACTGTAATCAAAACAGTATGGTGTAGCCTAGGGTAGTTAAAGGAACCAACTGAGGATAATACTGAACCCAGAAATAGAATTGCACTGACTGTTTTACTTAAAGAAAATGCAGATACATGTGCTGTAACTGTACTTTAACATTCACAACAGCTTTATTCTTTTAAACAAAGATCAGAAATATTAAAAATACAAATATCACCAGTGAGTGGAAAAATTTTAGTGCAATGGTATTTTGGAATACTAATCAACAATTAAAAGGAGTGACTGATTCATGTAGCAACAGACAGAATCTGAAAAAATATGTTGAACAAAATAAGCTAGACATAAAGAGTATTTATTGTCTGATTCTGTTTATGTGAAATTCTAGGAAAGGAAAACTTGGTATTTAATGATGTAAAGAAGATTACTGGCTTCTTTGGAAGAGTAATGTGTTCAGATTACAGCCAGGGAACCACAGGAGACCTTTGTGGGTGAAACTAAAGATATTTATTTATTTGGGCAGTCTACCTATGTCACCCTTGGTAGAGTGCCCTGGAGTCACTGTTCAGAGCAACCTCAAATTCGTGGGCTTAAGCAATTCTCTTGCCTCAGCCTCCCAAGGACCTGGACTATAGGCACCCACCACAATGCCTGTCTATTTTTTTGTTTTTTTAGTTATCATTGTTGTTTAGCAGGCCCGGGACAGGTTTGAACCCACCAGTCCTGGTGTATGTGGCTGGTGCCCTAACCACTGAGTTATAGGCACCAAGCCATAATAATTTTTATTTGCATTGTAATGGTGGATACATTGGTGAAAACAGTTGTTAAATTTCATCAAACTGTACACTTAAAATGATTGTATTTTATTGTATATAAATTGTCCCTCAATAAAGTTGGAATATGGCAACTCCAAAAATAACATATATAAGTAATACATAAATTTATCACATGCCTTGTTTTCTCTTCCGCATTTCATTTACTTAAACCTTTTATGAAACTATTTTTCTGTATTTTTCCACAACTTTTAGTGATACTCCTTTATCATAGTTGAATTATTTTCTTGTCTATCTGATCAGTCTTTTACTTTTTGATACGTAATACACTGCATCTTTATATTGTAAAACAGAGTTCACAGCTAAATCTGATGTCCTCTATTTAAATGCTGCTTATTTGCATTTGCCTTTCCTTTGTCTACAGTATGTTGACAGTATTAAAACACTTAATATGTAATACAATGTTTCTACTGACAGCTCAATTTATAGTATTAAATATTCCAGGGAGCTTGGCTCGGTGCCTATGGCTCAACGGGCCAAGGCACCAGCCACGTACACCTGAGCTGGAGGGTTCGAATCCAGCCTGGGCCCGCCAAACAACAATGACAGCTGCAACCAAAAAATGGCCGGGCATTGTGGCGCCTGTAGTCCCAGATACTTGGGAGGCAGAGGCAAGAGACTCGCTTGAGCCCAGGAATTGGAGGTTGCTGTGAGCTGTGATGTCACAGCACTCTATCCAGGGTGACAGCTTGAGGCTCTGTCTCAAAAAAAAAAAAAAATTCCAGGGAGCTCAAAAATTA
>CAUYRH010140807.1:0-28492 GCA_963574655.1 Perodicticus potto
TGCTCACCTAATATTGGTGTTTATGATTTGTCATCACATATAGGAAGATAAGTCATTTGACTCAAAGGCCTTAATCTTGGGAGAAGCCCCCAACTCTTAAAAATATTAGGCTTTGAGGGAGGAATTTGAGTTTAAAATGGAATGGATCACTTCATAGCTGATCCATGATGATCCATGGAATCACCAACTGAAAGTGTCAACCATTTTTATGGTAGCAAAACTGTGTTCTCAATAAAAGGAGAAAATATTTGAGAGAGTTTAAAAAAGCAGCTGCATTTGAAGTATGCAAGATGTCTGTGTATACATGAACATCCTTATTTACAGACTCCATACTCCTGATTATAAAGCAGGTACAAGTATTTTGGCCAGAAGGGGGAAAATATTTTTCAAATGAGTTAGACTACCTCAGTGTGATTTGAAAAAAAGAAAAAGCAAACCATCATCAAACGCAAATAAGGAAAATAAGGAATAGTTGTGTTCAAGAAAAGCAAATACTATATATGTATCTATTCAGTAAATATTTATTGAATATTTACTATGTGCCCAACAATATTTTAGACTCTGGGGTAGTTATCCAAGGAGATGATGTCATTGCTCTCAAACATGAAGAAAAATACGTTTTAATGGATTAAATAGGAATGAGGAAGAAACTACTTTAGATTCAGCAGTCAGAGTAGCTGTATGATGTAAAAGGGAACATTTGAGCTTGTCCTGAAATAGCAAAAAGAAACCAGCCTTGTAAAAATAAGGCACAGGATTACAGGCAGAGGGAAAGAAAAATGCAAAGGCCATGTGGTTTTAATATTCATAGACATTTGAGAAATGCAAAGAAGGCCATTGTAGCTTCCAGTGTAGTGAATGAGGGGAGAGTGTTAGAGAGAATATTTAGGATTTTGTTGCAGTAGTACAAGGGAGAAATAATGGTGGATTGGATTGGATGGTAGACATTAAGAAAAGTGGTCAAATTGAATTTATACTCTGGACTAGAGTAAATAGGACTTATTGATAGATGATGAGATGTTGAAGAGATTTTGTGAAGGGAGGAGTGAAATAAATATTAAAGTCCAGGTTTTACTTGATCTAATGATGTCAATTTATCCAAAGGGGAAATTCTGGAGGGGAACTTTTCTGTCTGGGAGAGAAATCAAGTGTTTAATTAAATTTTAAGTGTGTAATTTATGTTTAAATCCAACAATAGAACTACTCTACATATTTTTCTCACACACCCCTACCCCAGAAACTTTGAGACATTTTGGACTGCTATGAAGGTATTATTTTCAGTATCATTCTTGTGTACTCAAAATCTTAGACTTTTAAATAAAATGAAGTTCAATCTGTTAAAATTTAACATACTTCCTGATAATATGACTAGAATTTTATAAAGTTAAATTTAGATCTTATAAGAGACTTGAATTTGTCACATGGAAACATCAACGTAAACAGGGTAACTACTATATTTATGTCAACTTAACTTTGGCTACTGGGATTGCTTAGTTAACTCTTCAATGTTTAGAAGCTTCTACTCTTGAAACAGCAATTAACCGACCAATATTTTCTTCCTCCTATTAAAAAACAATACTCATTTGCAATTTAAAAACTCTTTGAGTTGATGTTACTTCAACATAAAGGCTGTTTATCATTCCTTGTAAACCCTCAAAGTGTCTACAAATTAGTCTCAGTGGTCTTATATAAAGAGTAGATAACATTTGCTATAGGCAATTCTAAGGTCGTGCTCTTTACAATAATAAATATTTCCACCATCTTTGGTTACTGGTCACTCACTCAGTTTAAAAACAACTTTTTTTTTCTTTTTCCCTTCTGCGAAACCATTCATAAAAATATACATATTTTGACTACCATCTATTGAAAGTCTTCCAGAGAAGAATGCTGAAATTTTTGGACTATCAAATTATCCAAACTCAATTCCTTTAGTCAAAATAGCATGCAGGATGAGAAAAAAAAAAGCATATCTTAGATTCTGTGAACAATTAGCTAGAGAAGAATAAAACATAAATGAACTAATGCTGTGGGTGAATTTTAAGCATCCTCTTCTATTGTATGCTATAATGTAGGCTTTTCTTTTTTCTCCCCTTTTATTAGCTGCAAGCCACATTACAAGATGTTTAAAATCCAAGTTATATTCCATATACTGGTAATCTTTGTGAATAGCCCAAGGGAGTGCATATACCTTAGTTTTCCAAATCTAAATCTTCTTAATTAGGGCAGCTTTCTAAATATCTATTATGATTCTTATTGGGGGCTCAGAAAATGATATCCTAAAATATGGTATTGGCATGCTTAGTTCTTTGAAATAAAGGAGATTGGAAGGCCTCAGAAGTAGCCTCAGAAGCAAGTTCCCTCTTACCTTCTCCTGCCTTACTGTCTCGACCCTCTTTCTCCTTTGAAGTGATTCAAAAATCATAATTTCTCTTCCTCAAGGTAAGTCATAGAAATTTGAATCCCTCTCCCCCAAATCAAGCCATAAAATCAAGATATATTACCCTATCCTTCAACTGCCTTTCTGTGTAGTAGCTGGCCATAAATTCTATTTCCTACTCTGTCTAATAATAGGGCATAAAACCCTCATTATAGAGGGGCCTTACTCTACACCTAAGAGGAGGGAATGCTACACAGAGAGGCCAAGAAAAATGTGAACATACAGACCTTCCTGGGTTTCCCCCTGTCAGTCTCTTACTATTATATCATAACCTTTTTTGCTATTCACATTTCTATATGGCTATCCATTCTTCATCCAATCTGAGCATAAAAATAGACAGTTTTCCCCAAATCTTTGGGTCTTCATTTCTGAAAGTTCCTGTGTCAGGTAAACTTTGATTAAATAATTTTTTTATGTTTTTCTCTTGTTGAATGACTGTTGGCCATAGTCCTTATGATGAGTGAGGAAAGATATCACATCTTTTCATCCCTGTCTTTTCCAGAGAAACACGTAGAAATGACCCTCACCTGCCAAGCCTGGAGTGCCTCACTTGCTAAGCTTTGGGAAGCACAGTAGGCACATCTACCTTTCAGTGACAAATCTTCCAGGATCATGTCTTCCCCCAGATTACAGGCAAGGGGAAACTCTCAGAAAGCTATATTAAGAAAGATACAAGGATGGAACTATTAACAAGCACTCGACACATGTCTTTAAATAAAAGTTTATCATTTCACATTTGGTCTTGGCTTGTGAAGGATGTAATTTGGGATTAAAAATAAACATACTGGAACATACATCCTGATCAGAAACATTTATACGCACAGCTGGAAACAGACACTGCAATCTGAAAGGATAATTAAGATTTACTATCTCTATTTATAGAGTACAAGCATGGCAATTTCATTGTCTTTAAATATAAAGGTTTGGAAAGTGTTAAGGAGAGAGGAAATATCAACTATGAGTAAAATGGCATACAGCACACAAACAGCTGTATCTGAATATAGGTTTAAAGAATGAAACACAGGGGAAACTGAAGTATAAATGAAATCATACACACAAAGAAAAAACAATATTTCAATGCAAGCCAAGGAAGCATTCCTTAATCCTCTAAGAGAACTATTGTTTCCTCCAGTTAAGAAAACATGTCTGCTGAGATACAGAGCCTTAATGTGTAGGTATTTAAGAACGAACAAATGTGGAAATAGAGCGGACAATGCTTTCTTGCAAGTAAATTATTTGCAATGGTAATAAAGCTCCTTTCCCCTGACAAACCCTATTACTTAGTCGTCCTTAAGAGAAGTGTTATTCCAAATACACATGGACAGGCCAACCTGCAAGTGTTGATAAAACAAACAAACAAACAAATTAAGAAACAAAAAAACCTTGCAAATGAATTCATTGCTGCTATGAAAGAGACTTAAAAGAATTTTAATTTTTCATATTCTTATACCCTTTCTTACAGTATTAATAATAATCAGATAAAGTAAACTGAAATGATTCACCAAATCCATTTCATTTCAAAATGTAGAAATTGTATGGCTGAGCTACTTGGATCTGATATCTCTGGGATTAGTATTTTGGAACATCCCTGGAGGGGACAGTGCTGTGATTTCTTGTGTTTTGTGTGTGATTTATAATATTTTGTTTTATTCTGTCAGTAGGCCAGCCTTGTAGTCAGGTTCTGTAGTCAGTTCAGAAAAACAAGAGGAAAAAATCAATTACAGCGGTATTTCAGAAGGGATAGATTAGAGCTCTTTGGGTTGTTTCTTCTTTGACAAATGGATTTACAAAGAGCTTTTTAGAGCAATCACTAGTCCTCTTCCAGGGCGGGCTCCTGAGCTTTGAATTCTCCTGCAAGGAAGGCAGTCATTTGTGTCTTCGTTTAAGGGAAGTGCTAAATAATGTGTATCTCCTTTCCACACCTTTGATGGCATAGGGATTTTAGCCTAAAGACATTTTCTTCTCTTATTAAGGTGCCTGGTTTGGGAAGCACTACAGAGGATCTATCTGAAAGTACCCTTTTTCACAACCAGCAAGCCCTGTTTCCAGAGTTGTAGCAAATAAGTTATTGACATAGTCATTTACAGTTAAACACTATCTTAGAACCTTTAATAATTTGGATACTTAAAGATAATTTGATGCCTAATCACTGTTCAATATTTGCTTCCCAAAATGTAGTGGGATTATGGGAAATGGTGCTCAGCAGGGTTCTCACAGTTGCTTTTACTTCTGATTAATTAAGATCATATGTGTGAGGAGTTAGTAAGCATGAAGAGCAATTGATGCTGGCAAAGGCTTCACAGAACATGCCTTTAGGATGCACCTAAACTGGAAGTCTTTGGTAGGCAGAATTGTTGTCTCCAATAAGATGCCCCTAAATAATCTACAGGACTGTGTATGTACCTTACATGCTACCTTACATGACAAAACAGACTTTGCCATGGTTAAGTTATTAATTAGCTGATTTTAAAATAGAGCTATTATCCTGGATTATCTGGGCAGTTAGTGGGGTAGGACAATGTAATCACATGAGCCCTTAATAGCAGCCAAGCATAGAGTGGGAAATCAGATATGAAGCACAAGAAGTTATCCACACTTTTGATGGCTTTGAAGATGAAAGGTGCCTTGAGCTAAGAAACATGACAGTCTCTAGAATCCACTCCATGAATCCCCAAAAGTAGATTTCTGATTCCCTGAGATACCTGCTGATCTTTTGCATGGGCACCAATTACCTTCCCATCCCACTTAGCCACTACCCATTACCATGTACTACAGTCAATGAACCAGGTCTGCTCCTATATTCTGTTTCTTCTCATTAGTCTGAGCCACAACAGATGAAATTGTTTTCCTATGAAATTTAAATAAAGACTAAGAACATAAAAAGTCAAGTCTGTTTTTTTGTTGTTGTTGCTTTGACTTTAAACTCTTTATTTTGAAAAATTATTTAGATTCACAGAAAAGTTGAAAAGATAGTACCATTAATGGGTTTTTAAAATGGATTTTGAGGGATATTAGGAGTTTGAATCTTTGCAGATCAGTTGTGTTCAGATTATATAATCCATTAAATAATAGTACCAATAAACTTTAAGTTGGCCTAGACATGGCTGGATGGAAGAGTGTTGTTTCTCTTTCCGAAGTCTTTATGTGTTGCAATAGCGGTGGAAACCTCATTTGCACTCTGTCATCCAGTGCAAAAGAGTGCTAGACACTGGATCATGGTGGGGGGAAGATAAAATATACTTAAATTACTTAAAATGAAAATTGAAAGAAAAAACGTAAAATATGTAAATTAACAAACTTAATTACCTTTAAGTGAGTAGAAAATCTCTTTGTGGAAGAAATGCAAACTTCTCATGCTTCTTTAGTGGTTTTCAAACTGTCATTTCATCATATACGAATTTCCATCATTTCAGCATATTAGCAAACCACACTAAATTCCATTTGATTGTATATGGAGATGCTAATGTGGAATACCGGAAAATAGAGGTCACCCTTAATTATTTCTACAGTAATAATGTGTACTAGATTGCTTTTAAACTCCAGGAGCAACTCTGATACCGCTAATGACTTCTTAGGAGTCAGAGGCAAAAAGGTAGTGGTTTATGATCCCTCGATGAGAACCTTTCTTCTCACCTTCATGATTCAGGGTGGGGTTGTAAGACTGGCTAAAAGATGGCTTTGGTTCTGGCATAGGGAAAAGAAAAAAATTGGGGCAGCATGGAAGTGGAAATGTGATAGAGGAGTGTAGGTGCCAAGTTTCCAACTTGTACTAGGGAAGAGATTGGTTATGAGTTGGCTGCTGAGTCAGCTAGGAAGATGTTTCATTGTTTTTATTCCAGTGGTTTTTATTGAAAAACTGTTCTGGCTAATGGATGAATTTGAATAATGTCCAAGAACAGGGAACTACTATTAGCAAACTTGGGGTAAATTAGGGTTCTGTTTATAGTTCTTTTGTGTAGGATAACCATTTTTAAAACTTTACTCAGACACCATATTCCTTCTCTTTAAGGCCTATTATTCTGTGAAAATATTGATTAAGGCTGATGTTCCTGAGGAAATGGAAGTAGGCAATTTACTTCATATTGGCAAAATCCATGGTTTTTAAAATTGATAAGCATGACTGGCGGTAATAAAAGAAAAAGGACATAAATTCAAAAAACACACCATTATGCTAGGTGATAAAAATGTAAACTGGACTCCAATGAATGTATCTCTTATATAACTGTCTCTTTTATTGATTTTTTTCCCCCCAATTCCTACCATTATCTGGGATAGCTATGCATGTAGATCTACCAGATTGCAAATGTTCAATACTACTTTCCTAAGGATTTGAAAGCATTTCTCTTACCTTGTCACTTTAGTCCCCCTACTTAACTCAGCTTAACCAGGTAAGATCTCTGGGAGAGGAAAGTTTAAAGATACTGGAATAAAGAGAAATCTCATTCTTCCTCTGAACTGTACCTGAAATAGAAGTACACTGGGAGCTATTGAAGATAGCTGCAAAGGTGGTTTGAGAAAGACGGTTCAGCTTTATGACAAGAGCTACAGCTGGGAAAATTTGAAAATTGAGTGTCTTGTTAGCTTTTCCATTGGAACAGACTTTAAAATAGTATATTATTGTTTGTGGTAAATTTTCAGAGATTCTCAGGTGGCCTGGAGGTACTTAGTAGTACTTAGTAGTACTTCAGAAAATCCGCCATAGAATTTTCAGAAATATCTCAGTTCCCCTGATGTTACATTTCTGAGTCACTGTCTTGCCCTGGAACTTTGTTCATTGGAGATCTATTTAGTATGAATAACTTTAGAATTTTCTGTCTGGCGGTACTCATGATGTCACCAATCAGCCTACTCATTTAGAATGTAAAAAAGGAGAAGTGGACCTTGATCTCTAATGGAGAAAAGGAAATGTAAATGAAATACTTTCCTCAGTAGCAAGAGAGCTCATAGAAAAGGAGATGAAATAGTGAAAACACAACACAAAATGGCATGAAAATAAAGGCAGATTTCCCATATGCTGCATTTAAATGGTATCCTCTGCTCCTGGATGGTACTGTTATTTTTCTGCTAATGTCTACTTGATAGAGATGTACAGTTATCTGCAGGAGTGTAAGCATTGAGAGAGAATCAGGTCAATGAGGGGAAAGAGAAAATGCTGTGTAATGAAAAGTTGAAAGGAAGGTCTATATGAATTAAAAAGAAAAAAAGTCAACAAGCAGAGGAAAAAAAGTTAGAACATTTCATACAGTGCGAAGGAAATTAAGATATTGAGATTTAGAATACATTTTAGAATACGTTTATTGAGAATTTTAATATAAACCTAGGGCAAAAAGCACAAAGAAAAAACTGTGTACCTTGAGGCAACTGGAGAAAGTGCCAGAATGAATAGAGCCTTTGACAAGACTGGCCTGAGGCCAATACATATTTGAGATTTCTTTTAGTCTCCTTGAACTCTTGTTCTTTGTCTCATCTTTGGGTGCCCTCTTGCTCATCAATGACAACTAGCTAATCTAGTAAATAAATTCACAGCGATGCATTAATGATGTGGTGAAAAGAACACAGGTTTTGGTGTCAGATAGACTTGGGCTCAAATCTCACTTCTGCCTTTTTTTTAGTTCTTTTCTTAGTTGTGTGGTCTTGGGTAGCTTTCTTAAAATATGTTATTTGATGTATTTTTTTTTAGTTTTCCATATGTATGTGTTTATTAGTTTCTACTTTTTGCCTTCACAAAATTAAAAAGCTTAAAATTTAATAATAACAATGTTTAAGGTAAGGACTAGAAACAAAAACCTCATAAAGAATGAATGAAGATAAATACATTCAGAAAAGAAATCAGACGATTGCTGCAATGAAGTATTAAGCAATAATAATAATAGTAATGTAAAGAAAGTAACATTCACATTGTCAAATAAGAGTATATCTATTATTGAATGCTTTGACTCTGAGGATCAATATAGAGTAATCAATTAACTTTTTATTTTTTTTCCAACTCTCAAAAAATAGACAACTAATATTTACAAATAAAAATAAAAGATAATTCCAAAAAAACAGATCATGCCAAATCTTATAGATAATAGAAAAAAGAAGAAATACTTCAAAATCATTCTACTCAATCTGGATACACCTGATATTAAAATTGGAAAGAATATATTATTATGAAGGGGAAATTGCAAACATAATACACTTATAAATGAGGATGTAGTATCTTGTATCCTAAACAACATATTAACAAGTTGAAGTAAAAAATTAATGTTTAAGTAATGTACTTTAGTCAAAATCGAATCTAATTTATGTGAGAATTAGTCACTATTTTCTCTTTTTTTCTTTTCCTTACCCTCACCCACTCCCTCCTTCTCTATGTAGAGGAGAGCAATTCTGCTTACTCCTCTCCTGAATGCTACTAGCTCAGCTGGGAAGTTCAAATTCAAATTCTAAAGCCATTTTCCATCAGTGCTAACTTGTACTAATCAGTGGGGCTACTCCCTTGAAAGGAGCACTTTGGAAATAATGCCTTTAATATATTTAAAAGCAGAAGGGAATTTTGTGAGGGTTCTCCCCTTTTTTTTCCTTTTATTTTTGCATGAGTCATACTATTGGCAAGTTTCATTGAGAACCAACTATAGTCTGACTCCCTCCCCAATGATAATAAAATATATAATACAAAGGCTTAGGGGATAAGATTTGGGGGTTCTACATTTCTGTTTGATTGTGTAAATTTGTTTATTTGAGTTCTTAATATAATTTTCAGCAATAATAATAAACCCTCACACAAAGTCACAGATCTTCATCTCATGAACTCATTTAACTCATAGGGACTGAGGCATTACACCAAAACTGCTAGGCACTAAGAATTCAGTCATGGGAAAGCTAGATTATGTTCCTACTCTCACAGAGCTAACTGGTTAGCAATAAGGTGCACCTTATTCATTCATTAATTCATTTTTTTCATCAGGCATTTGTTTATTGAGCATGTGTTAGGTACTATGTAAGGTATTATAGATAAAAACAAATAGCTATTGATATTTTTTGAGCACTTACTATATACCTAAAAATGTTTTAAATACAGTACATGTATTAACTCATGTAATAATTCTTTTGAAATAGGTCTTATCTCACTTTGTAGATGAGAAAGCCGAGATGCTAACAGGTTAAATAACCCGCCCAAAGTTAAGGTAGTGGGAACAGGATTTGAACTAAGGCAGTCATTTCAGAGCCTGAACTCTTAGCTACCAAATGAAACTGCTTACAATAGAAACAATCTCTACCTTTAAGATGCCCAGAGACTAGCAAAACAGACTTAAATTTAAAGTCATTAGTTGCATTACACTATGATCTATGATATGGGGATTAGAGGATGTAATGAAAATATGTTACAGGGCTACCAAATACAGTTCAGCAGGAGTTCCAACCTGTGGTCTATAGGCCACATGCTGATTTTGTGAGGACTTTTTTGGCTTATCTGTGGTGTCAGATAAGCTTATCAGATTTTGTTAGTTTTTGTGTATTTAATGTATGGCTCAAGAAAACTCATATTCAATGTGCATCACAGAAAAAAAAAGGTTGGACACCCCAGAGGGAGTGTTTAAATCAGTGGTTCTCCACCTTGCTAATGCTGTGACCCTTTAATACAGTTCCTCATTTTGTGGTGACCCCCAACCATAAAATTATTTTCGGATAGAGGAGCGGCATCTCAGTTCCTAAGACCATCAGAAATATGTGTTTTCCGATGGTCTTAGGCGACCTCTGTGAAAGGGTTGTTCGAACCCCAAAGGGGTTGCGACCCGCAGATTGAGAACCACTGGTGTAAATGAACATCTAAGCTAAGGCATGAAGGATGAAGGTGAGTTATCAAGGCAAAGGGAGAAATAGGATGGGTATGTGAGTGGAGAAGGAGTGGAGGCTCAGTAGGAAGTGTGTTCCAAACAGAGAGAACAACACAGGCAAAAGGAAATTAATTCATTCTGATTGGGAAATTGGGAGTTGTCGAGGAGAGGGTGTTGCTTGAGGACAGAGAAATTAGTCAGGTTTTAGATCATGCAGGGTTGTTTAGATCATATCAAGAAATACTTTATCCAAAGTACAATATGAATCCCTGAACACATTTAAGCAGGGGAGTGACAATAGTTTATATTTTTCATATTTAAATGATGATCTTAGTAATAGTGTGGGAAATGGAAGTGAAGACCACTTAGGAAGTTGTTTTTGCTGAGCTTTTTTTTTTTTTTTTTTTTTGCAGGTGTGCAGGGGCTGGGTTTGAACCCGCCACCATCGGTACGTGGGGCCAGTGCCCTAATTGCTGAGCCACAGGCACCACCCAGGAAGTTCTTTTTGCAAATCAATAGCTTAATATATGATGCACACTTGGACAGTTCCCACATCCTTCTTGGAAATTTTCTGTAATTTGAACTTTCAGTTATCTAAACTTTCGGATTTCTGTGGTCCTGACTTTTCCTGTCCCAAGTATATTTACGCAGCATGATAGATATATTTTTGGCTTAAATAATTTTGGTCATTATTTCAGAAGGAAAGTACAATCAGTCAACTAATCTTTGTGGCTCTTTCTATTTAAATTTTTAGTTTAGGGGAAATAATTTGCTAATTGATTAAAAATATCTACTTTTGGTTTCATATGATACAGTTAAACCTGTTTCTTAGGTATTAGTCACATTATTTAAATACACTTTCGAAGGCACCACAAAATGTGAAACAGCTTAGTACAGGACAGAGCTAGTACTCAAGTCCTGTTTTCTGCTTTCTTTCCTCTCTTCCTCTAGATAAAAGGTTAAGTGTTGAATACATGTTTTCTTCACGGATGAAAATGCTGAATAAGGGAAAGATAGTTCTGGGAGAGGCAAGAACTAGAACTCAAATAATATTCTAAAATATTTCCTTGAATTCTATAGCCATGGACAAATATTGTACCTTGAATAAATAATATAACTTAATAATTACATCTTTGGTATGGTCCCAAAAAGGTAATTGGAAATTCTAGAAACTATGTGAGAATAGGTAGAAAAAAGGAGAGTTGTATTGTGTTACATCTGCTTGACTGAATAGAAATCTGTGAGGCCTTAACCACTATTCACAGCACTTCGTGTATCCTTACCAAGTTGCTGTGGCTATATGATGAAAGAGTGTTTTGCCATGAGTAGCAGCATAGCACAGCACAGCACAGCACAGCACAACACAGCACAGCGTGCTGGCTGGGGAGATTTTTGGACTTGAACTCAAGCTATTCCAGATCTTACTATCATTAATGCAAAAATAGATAAGCACAGGTAAACTTCACACATTTAGATAGATAAACACATGCATAGATAAACACAAGTAAACTTTACAATTCAATGTTGCCACCATCTTAGTGTTTACAGTAAAATATCTGAGAAAAAAAAGAAGGAAGGTTTAAGTAAGATAACATGGTACATTGCTCTAACCATAGAATTCACAGAGCAAACACTACTGTAAAGCACAGCAAAATAATATTTCTTACTAAGCCACAAAGAGTTATAAGGCATGTCATTAACCATTGCTTGTGTCTGCCAATTGGCAGTGCTGAGGCTGCATGGGGACAAGGTCTCCTTTAAGAACCAATGGACTCACCCATGCTGTGTTGTGTCTAACCCAATCTTTGTGTCTATTCCCTCAGCAGCTATCAGTATTCCACCAGCTGTCAGAAGAGCCATGACACAGATGTAGGCATGGGCTGCTCTTCAAGAGAAATAATCAATTTCACTGCAGACAAACTTGTTCCTTACACAATCCTTCTTCTCTTTACATCTCACAAAGTTAAGAGCGTTATACTTCTCTTTTACTGAGGTATGTGCAGGAAGCAGTGGGGTATGATGAACAAAGCAGAGAAATCCTACCTCTGTTGTGTGAGATATTTGGAAGTCATTCAACCTTTCAGAGCCCCAGTATCCAGTTTCCTTATATGTAAAAATGGGAATAATAATTATTTATATATGGGGTTATTGAATTTTAAAGACATGTGTGAAAGCAATTTCCAAATGCTAAGTAACTATTAATATAATCATTCAGATTCTCTGGGACTTAATTTCCCCATCTGGAAAATTAATGTGTTAGAAAAGATGACTTCTAAGTCTGTTATAGCACTCTAATATGTGATCATCTCACTATCATTTAATTATACTGTTTTAAAAAATATTGACTTAAACTATTTTATACTCAAAATAGAGTACTCCAAAAATTGACTATATGTGTTGGTAGTCTACAAATTTATAGCTTTAGGGCAGTGGTTCTCAACATGTGGGTCATGACCCCTTTGTAACAATGAAAATACATCCCACATATCAGATATTTGCATTATGATTCATAAAAGTAGCAAAATTACAGTTATGAAGTAGCAACAAAAATAATTTTATGGTTGGGGGTCACCACAACATGAGGAACTGTATTAAAGGGTTGCAGCTTTAGGAGACATTAGATAGGTTGAGAACAACTGCTTTAGGGGAAAGTAGACCCTAAGAAGAGAGAGAGAGATCAAATTCCAAAAAGAAAACTGCAAGTAGATACAAATATCTTATAGATTTCAGCACAAAGGAAAAAAGGGAATGACACTGAGAACCAACAAGAAAAACTCAGAGACTCTTCTCCCCCACAAGAGTTTGCTGTAAAGGTCAGGTGCATCTCAAGAAAAATGAAAAACCTTCAAATGCCAGGCAGATGATAGTTATTTATTGGCCCCTACTACAGTAACAGGGGTTTAAATAGTCTGGCAGGATATTAAATCGAGGTCAGTGGGGGCGGCGCCTGTGGCTCATTGAGTAGGGCCCCGGCCCCATACACCGAAGGTGGCGGTTCAAACCCCGCCTCCGCAGAACTACAAAACTCAAAAATAGCTGGGTGTTGTGGCGGGCGCCTGTAGTCCCAGCTCCTCGGGAGGCTGAGGCAAGAGAATCGCCTAAGCCCAGGAGTTGGAGCTTGCTGTGAGCTGTGTGACGCCACGGCTCTCTACCAAGGGCGATAAAGTGAGACTCTGTCTCTACAAAAATAAATAAATAAATAAATAAATAAATAAATAAATAAATAAATAAATAAATAAAAATAAATCGAAGTCAGTGGAGATGGATTGTGCCAGGCCAAAAGACCTGGGGAAAGACCTCTCAGCCACAACTTTAGGAACACGATACTATAGCTGGGTGATGAATGGCAGTTCAGTGGCATGAGAATTAGCTGTTTTTAGCCACCTAGGTGAGTGGGCTGGATTTAGACCTGCTATAGGAACACAGGCAACTGACACTACAGGGGACGACTTCTTGCCTTTACATTTGCTCACGGGTCTGTGGACAGTGGAGGAAGCTCTGCTTGATTCTGATTGAAAAAAAAAAAGTAATAGAATAGCATTTCTTTAATTCACGTTTACTGTGAACCTCTTATGTGCTTGTGCTTGGTAATATAAGTATATTACTAAGCAAGAGTTCTGCTGGTGTGGAGCTTACATGCTAGTTGTTAGAACACAATAATAAATAAGTACTAAAACATACAGTTTATTAGATGGTTATAAAACAGAGGATATAGAATATGTATAAAGCAGGTTGGGGGGGTTACAATTTTTCGTAGAATGGTAAGATTCATTCTAATTGAGAGGGCTGCATTTTAGTAAGTACCTGAGTAAGGTGAGGAGATTAACTTTTCAGATATCTTGGGAAAGAAAATTCTAGGCAAAGAGTATACCAAGTACAAAGAGCCTTGGAGTAAAAGTGGGCTAGGTATGTCCATAGAACAGTGAGAAAGTCATTGTGATTATTAAAAAAAAAAATGAAAAGCAGGTAAGGGGGAGAGTAGTAAGCAAAAGGATTAGAGGTCAGATTAGGTAGCCTCATAGACCATTGTAAGGACGTTGGCTTTTCCTTTTTTTTTTTTTTTTATTGTTGGGGATTCATTGACGGTATAAGAAACCAGGTTACACTGATTGCATTTGTTAGGTAAAGTCCCTCTTACAATCGTGTTTTGCCCCCAGAAAGGACTTTGGCTTTTAATATGGATGGAATGAAAGGGTATTGGAGGTTTATAAGCAAAAGAGTAATCTTTAATTTACATTTTAAGGGAATCACCCTGTTGTGTGATGAATATACTGTCTGGATATAAGAGAAAGCCATGAGACCAGTTACAAGACTACTGCAATAATCCAGGTGAGAGTCGAAACTAAGGCAACAGTGATAGAGTTGGTGAGTGATTGAATTCTGTATACATTTTGAAGTTAGAGCTATCAAGATTTGCTAAGAAATTTGATGCGAGGATATAAAGAAAGAGATAGGTCAAGAATACCTCTGAGGGTTTAGGCCTTGTGACTGGAAGGATGCAATGGCCAATAACTGAAATGGAAAACAAAAACAAAAACAAAAACAAACAAACAAAAAAAACAGTGTGACGAATACATTTTAAGGAATGGTCAGGGGCTCATTTTTGGAGATATTACATTTAAATTCAAATAGAAATGCCAGGTAAACAATTGTTGATATAGACCAGATTGTAGGGGGAGAAATCCAGGTTAGAGGTATAAATGTGTGAGTCATCAGCCTATAGTCTGGATGAAGTCAATAAAGGAGGAGAGGAAAGTGTGTATGTGCATGTATATATAAATAAACATACAGACAGACACTTTTCTAGATTATGAATTTCCTTTTGAATTTATAGATAGATAGATAGATAGAGAAGAAATGCATAGAATAATACCTGAGGCACTGTAACATTTATGGGTCAGAAAAATAAAGGACATATTAGTTAGGTAAACATCAGTTGCCCTAACAAGCAAATGGTAAATGTCTTTTAAAAATAAAAGTGTATATCTTGCTTAAGTAAATTCCAAAATGAGTGCTACTGATGGAGAGGGATGTTTTCCCCAAGGGCTCTAACTCATGGTTCCATTCTCCTTAATATCTGGCTTTCAAATTCACAGCATTAATCTTCATCATAATACATCAGGATAGTAAAAGGGTAACAAATTTAGAAAATCATGAGTAAAAGTTTTTTATGGGCCAGATTCGGAAATGGTCCACATAACTAGTGTACATTTCCATTAATGGAAACTCATTTACATGACTATAATGCACTGCAAAAGAAGCTGGGAAATATAGTCAAACTGTGTGCCAAGGTGAAAGGAAATAGATTAATAACATCTAATACGTCACTACCACAAGAAGAAATTAGCAAAGGAGACTTTAGATGAGTGGCCAGTGACATAGGAAAGTATAGTGGCTGCAACCAAGTAAAAGCAAGTTTTTTTCTGGAAAAGGAGTGTGATGGATTGAGTAAGATGATCCATAACAATCACCAGTAGATTTAGCAAGTCATAGGTCAATGAGAACCTTTATAGAGGGATAATTCAAGAGAGAAGGAAAGAAGATTGGAGGCAGTAGGTATGAATGTTTATTTCACAAAGACTTTTAGTACTTTCAAACAGCATCATCCATCTGTATCCTAGCACTGCACACACATAAGTAGCTCTGCAAAAGAAAATATGTTTCCGAGATGATGATTGTGAACAAGTTTTGTGGCTCCACCTGGACAAGTTATGTGCCCATTCATACCTTTAAAAATCAATTGAAACTAGTGCCATGATGATGTGGAAATTAAATTTTTCTGGAATACAGATTTGATGAAGGTATTCCTAAGAGAGTAAAAAAAAAAAAAAAAAAAAAGTAGGTTGACTATAGATCCTGTGAATGTTCCTTCCACTCTTCTTCATGAGCAAACAAGTTCCGATAATTAAATTTGCAAACTCATCCTAGAAAAAGTGCTACAAAACCTCATTGCTGGAAGTCATTGCAGTGACATTTGAAGTTCTCCCCTTGGCCATCTGGTGACTATAGTGATATTCAGCAGTGAGGTATGTAGCACTTTTACTAGGATGAGTTCACCAACTTAATTGTCTGACCCTATGTGGAGCCAAAAGTTATTAATCCAATTCTATGACCTTGAGGTCAACTGAAAAATGACAAAGAAAATTCCCAATAATAATCTTGTATAACTCCTTACACTATAGATTAAGAAACTGAAGCCCAAAGAAGACAAATTATACATCACTGGTGAGTAATGAGGATAGGATTTGGACCTAAGATGCCTGACTCTTGGGCTAGGGCTTATATCTCCCAACCAGTAATATTCATTACTTTCTTGAATCATGCCACACAGAGCAAATAATAGTTAGGATGCTCCAGTGGACATAGGAAATGCAGAGTTCTTCAGTTCCAGCCTTAATTCTGCTTTCTTTTCCATGTATCCATATGTGGGTAAGAAAAGTCAAGGCAAACTTGAGTTGACTTTAAATCATTTTAAAAAGCAAAGAGTTTGCAAACATTTCTACTGTAATAGTTATTAGTAAGCCTTATGATACTTTTCACATTGCCATTGAAATCTGCTACATGCTGCCTATTTATTAATTGCCTTTCTTATTTAAGAAACACAAAGATACATGTAGAATAGAGGCAGTTTCTCAGATATTTTAAGGCAAGACCTCAATTTTCTTTAATAATTTGAATATTCATTTAACCCATTGAGAAACATTTCAGGGATTGGATTTAGCCTTTCTCTAATTCTCTGGAACCAATGTAGATGTCCTCAGAATCTGCTTTAGCTTAGACTAAGAAGGCATTACCTCTTAGACAGCGAATCATACTAGTAGTAATCAGGTTGTGCAGGAGCTGTAAACATAGGCTAAAATCAGCAGTATGGATTTGAGAAAGACTCTTATGAAATCTACCTCAAGCAAACTGACTTACCCAAGAACTTTAGGCTTCTTATTTTAATAAAAAAGGTACAATGCACATTGATTCCCAATAGCATAGGTTCCAATGAGAAGAATTTTTATTCATATCTGCTTAAGTGAGTGGTAAATACATTAAGGATAAATTACACTATAAGGCAGTATTCCTTATTTTTCTCAGCAACCCCATATGATAAAATTATATACAGCATTTTGGTATCCTAGAGAAGGCAGTAGGACTTCAAGCATTTGATTTATTGCATAACAATGGTATTCATTTCAACCTAGGCTATAGTGGCTATGGTTTCTCAGTGGGTAGAAGGGAATCATTAGGGAGGAGAAAAGCAAGCAATGAAAGTCAGGTGATATTGAAAAAGACACTTAATTTCTTGGTACTAACTGTATATAAGTTGGAAAGCAAATAAAGTTATCTTTAACCATTAAATGGTTAATGTCGAGAGAGGGTTTGGGGGGAGATCCAGCCTGATGTGCATAATGCAATTATACATTTCTATGCTGTTAAGAATAGAGTATGAATGTTTTTGCCAAAACAAATAAGCAAGGAGATGGTCATGTTAATCAGTTAGAAGTAAGCATTCCACATTGTATATCAAATCAGCACATTGTACCCCATAAATGTATTATTGTACACAGTTATGATTTAATAAAGAATTAGAAACATGGTTCTTTCAAGTGTTAAAAAGAAATAAAATTGGTAATTTTACTTTAAGGAATGATTTGGCATTTATAGAAAAGATTACCAAAAAACAGTGTTTGGTTAAAAAAGATTTTCTTTGTAGATGAAGCATTCATTAGACAAGAGAGGCTAATAAAGAAATTCTGAGACTGAATTAGTTGAAGAGGAGTGGGTGGGAGGTAATCCATATCAGTAATTTAGTTACCTGGGTAACCATAATCACATTGGCGGGTGAGAGTGATAAGATCTTGAGATGCCTGAGGAGAAAGAGAATCAGTGTGATGATACTTCTTTTTCTGTGTTCTCAAGCTGGAAAAGGGCAGACTAGAGAGTGGAAGTTTCAGGGAAAAATTGTTTACAATTTTACTGAAAATCTCAGTAATGAGAGATAATTATCTAAGGGAGGATGCGGTGTTAGGCAAACCACAGGTTTCTCAATTTATATCTGCAGTGTTAAAGCATCAAAGCTCTAAACTGCTTTCTTTTGCTGCCAAAGAAGTGTATATGTTCAGAGGCCCATTTACAGAGCCTAGAAGCATATTAGGTGAAATAATTTAGCATCTTAAATACAAACAAAATAAAGATTGTAGTTAAGCAGCATGTCAAAGCAGCTGATTGCCTCAAGCATAGACTTTTAAAATTTCTTTTAATCTGCTCCATTCATATTTTTCCTTAAGATTATGAAACAAGATAGCAATTTACATTATCTTTTTGTATAACAGAAGAATGATTTATCTTTCACACCTCTCACTTATGCACACCTAAGGAAAGTCATAGATTACACTACACCATCAGAAAATACTACACCATCTTAGCAGCAGTTACTCAAATTTTATAGTCATCAGGCTTAAGAGGATCAACATATCTAGAGAAAAGATAGTAAATATTTGATACCTGTAGTAGTGCTTCTCTTCTTCTTCAGCAATGGACATGCCAAATTAATTATGGGATTCTTTTTGGCTGAGCTAGACACTGGCTTAGATTTCCTCTTAGCAGTGATCTAGTGATCACCACAAAATAATTGAAATTGCTATATAAAAAGAAATCTTTGTGCCCTTTCAGCTCTAGAAGGTTTACTTTGCAAAAAACAATAATCCTTAGTAGATTATGAAAAACTTTACAGAAGTTATTTCTGTTTGAATGTAAAGGGAAACACATGTCATTGAAAGTTCCAATTCCATTTGGAAAGGGTAGGATCCTGGGATTAGTGTGATCAGAAGACCATTTCTCTTTATAGCCTCTCCTAATTCATTGGCAAATACAGGGGATTCCATATGTATGGTAAAAGTGTAGTGAATAGATTACACCCTAGAAATGTGCTATTCAAAATGTTTTAACAATGTTTTCTTAAATGATTATTACTTAACAGTTCAGGTTACTTTTTTACCTCACTTGAAGTTATTATCAAACAAATTATGATTACTACCTCGGAGCATTTAAAGAATTAAAGATGATAACAACTGCCTGAAATATTGCTTTTATCATCTATAACCCCAGAAGCGTTAGTGCTTTCTTATAAAATCCCTTACTATTTTCATATGTGTGTGTCTTTTTCAAAAATATTAATTGAGGGATGGAAAGAAAAAAAAAAAAAACAGCACGCAGCATAATTTTCTATTAACATTCCTGATTGGCATCATTTGTAGTTTATAGCCTTCATTTAGTAGCTCATTAGATTTCTAGGAAATCAGGCCCATTTTTTCTGGGTACCATAGTGGAACACTTTGGAAAACTAAGACTTTTTTGTGTTTGTTCTCTTTTTGTGGCATTTACAAATAATATTTTGCTTTTACAGACTCCTTTTAATTTGTTTCATATATGATATAATGTGCTGCTTACCATCAGAGCTAGATCAGCAAAAATCAATCAATTGTGGTTTGATCTCCTAGACCCCTTTTCTTTCTGGTCCTCATGTCTAATGCTGGCCTCCATCCCATCACATATTCTTTCTTACCTACTCCAGGTATTGTGTATTCCCTTGTTGTCCTCTGGCTGCCTAGGATTTTTGGATGGGCCTGTTTATTCAGAGATATCCTGTCTCTCCTTTATATTCCCTTTCTCTCATTAAAATATATCTAATGGTCCATTCTTTAAGGTGGGATATTGAACCTAACTGGTTACATTCATTTATAAAATGGAGCTACTGTCTACTTCATGTGGTTCTCCTTCAATGGATTAGCCGAACATGGAAACATAAGGTCTTAGATCAGACCAGTTGAAGCAAAAAATTTGGGGCTGGAGGATTTGAACTGTTATTACTATAACTCCAGTTGAGAGGTTACATATACCATGTCACAAACTTTAGTAGCCCTTTATTATTAAATTTGAATATGCCGGGACCCAGTGTATCAGTAATATAAAAGTTCTGTAGAGGAATTATCAGAAAGGTTGTGTGATAAGAAGAGAAACTGGACTGGAACTTAGAAGATCTGGTACTAGTCCAGGCTATGCTACTTATTAGACATCACACGCAGGACCTTGGTTTTTTCATCTGCATCCCTCAAGTAGTTGTTTAAAATTTAAGCTGACGTAATATAGGTAAAAGCACTTTTAAAACTGTCAAAGACTGGAACAATAAATACACGTAATTATGATTATGATATGAAACAGCCATCCTATGACCCGCCCCCCCGCAATGCTTTTAACAAAGCTGCAGACACAAATAAAATTCACATCTTCTTCCCAGAGTCTATAGGTGACTTTTCTGGATTAGGTAATTTCTTGTCTATTGTCTTTCTTAAGAAAATATCACTGTCAGCAGACACACAGACTGATGCAAGTATTGTGTTCAGTAGAATTTATGACCCAAACTCAATGCTTCCTGTAGTTGTTTATGGTCCAATTCCTAGGATATTCAAAAGCCCTCTGATAGGCCAAAGCTTCAGATAAGCACCCAAATCTGATGGAGTCAACCTGCTAGGAAGGCCTTGTGTGTTGCACCCTCCCAGCACTTGTACACTTTTTCTTGCTAACTCATATGCAGTCAGGGTCATTTATTAAAACCAAACAGTGCTCCCTGCAATCCTAGCACTCTGGGAGGCCGAGGTGGGTGAATTGCCTGAGCCTGAGTGAGACCCCATCTCTAAAAAAACATCCGGTCATTGTGGGGAGCACCTGTAGTCCCAGCTACTTGGGAGGCCGAGGCAAGAGAATCACTTGATCTCAAGAGTTTGAGGTTACTGTGAGTTGTGATATCATGGCATTCTACTGAGCACGACAAGTGAAACTCTCTCTCTCTTACACACACACACAGGAACAACAACAACAACAACAACAACAAAAACACCCAAAGACCCAAGTGGTATGCTGCTTAGAATCTCATCACTTGGCTAATAAGCACTAGGCCGGAAGGGAGCTTTTTCTGGGATAGCGACATATATACAAAGTCAATTATTCCTATAAAACAGGATGAGAAAGGAGAGAGAAAGGGAAGGAAAGAGTAAAGAAAGGCAGGCAAACTTAGGTTCAGATTAGAACTACTGAGGCAATATTTCATAGTAGCTAAGATCATGGGCTTTGAGAGTCAGCCATACTTGGATTTTAATGAATCCTAGCTGTGCCACAATTAGCTGTGTGGCCTTAGGAAATTACTTAACCTTTCAGGTTTCTCATCCAGAAATGGTATAAGTAGTAGTACCTTCCTAATGCTGGTTTTTGTTTGTTTAAGAATTGAGACAATTAATTGAAAGCACTTAGCACACAGTGCCTGTCACATAAACACAGTTGACATTATTAAGTGCTTATTCAATCATTAATACATTCAACACAGATTAATTTACGAGCTACTATTTGGTAGATCTCATGTTAGTCATTAGGATACATTGATGAAAAAGTAAAAACAAAAACTGCCAAGTCTGGGACCTTGTGGCAATTTTTTAATAGAGGGAAAGAGAAAGATAATAAGTGAAAGGGGAAAGATAAAGCAGGGTAATGATGGGACAGGGTGGATGTTACTATTTTTATGTAGATCAAGAAAGACCTCTCTAAGTGACATTTGACTAGAGAGCCTTGGAAGTATGTAGATGTCTGAAGGAAGAGCATTTCAGGCAAAGTAAACAAATGAAAAAGTCCTGTATATAGTTCAAGGAATAAATAGCACAGAATCTAGTGTGACTGTAACAATGATGGAAGTAGAGAGTAGCAGGAGAGAAAGGCAGAAATTTAATAGGGAAAGAGATTGTGTAGGTTCTTGAAGGCCACTGGGATGAGTTTGGATGATATTAAGTAGCAACATGACATTTTAACAGAATCGCTGACCATCGTGAAGGGAAGATCATAGAAGGCAAGGGTGGAGGCAAGGAGAGAAGTTAGGAGGCTACTGCAATAAATCTGCTGAGAGGTGATAGTGGCTTCAGTCAGAGTGGTAGTAGCGGAGGTGTTAGGAAGTGATTAAATTCTATCAAGTAGGACACATGGTCAGATTTGGTTAAAAACTTAACTATCATGGAAACAGGTTAGTATTCCATGTGGTCTAGTTCAACTCACTAGAATTTTCTCAAGTGAGATTTGTGGCTAAAGCCACAGCAAATGCTCTATTGTCATTATTCACTGCATGTAACTCCTTTTAGGGAGCTGTCGGTAGCAGTTTGTGACAGAGTTATGGTATTCTCAGGTCCCATCATTATGATATCTTTAAAGTAGCACCCTGAACGCTAACATTATTTCTAATTGCTGCCACTATTCTCTGTTGTCCAGGATTAGAAATTCTATAATTTCTGCATCCCTTTTCTTTTACCAAGTTTGTCTTACTTATCCCTTTTCTAACCCCACTAACATGAGGCAAAGTGGTCAGTAGGCGTGGAAGTCAAACTGAGTGGGAGGTGGTTCAAAGTCGAACATTTACATTGGACAAGTCAGTTTCCCTCTATGGATTCTAATTTCTTATCTGTAAACAGAGTGGGTTGAACTGAGCATCCCTTCCAGCTTTGAAGTTCTATGATTCATTTAATGATTCACTCATATCCAGACCCTCATCAACACTTTGTATATGTATTTTTAACAGTTTAATATTTATCATCTTATCTTTAAATCATTTCAAATTTTGATAGATGAAGAAAAAAAAGGACTACAGAGATTCTAAGAAACTTTTCAAAGGTCACTTAGTTAATAAAGAACTGATTCAAGGTCCCAGTTTTGCCATGGCATCTCAAACAATGATCATCTGTAAGTGGCATCAGTCCAGTCATTTTAAGCAGTCAGTTGCTGTTCACTGCTTTTCTGAAGCACTATATTACAAGATGGAGATCTTTTCCTTAAAATGTATTACACGTGAATGAGTGGCAGCAAGATATAGCAAGCAATATCATAAAATATTGTGCTTATGGCAGTCTTCCTTAGTTAATTAAGGTAGAAAATGCCCTCACTCAAATTATTCATCTACAATTTCCCTGATCCCTTGCATACTGTTTCTCTCAAATGAGGGGACACCTTTAGTACATCTGAAAGTTTTTTTTTCTTTTATTCCTTCTACAATTGCTAACCCTCTGCAGTTTTTATAGTTTTTCCAGATGGAAATCTGAATTAAATATTAATTCAGATGCAATTATTTTCAGTCTAACTATCGCTCCAAAGCTGTGTCAATGACTGAGGGGTTTGGCAGAAGTTCTAGAGCTGGTTATGCCCTGCTGATTGCTAAATAGATAAAAAGGTTGGGGTGTAAACATAAAGTTTAAACATCTGTGCCTAAATGGGGCTCTGCTTTGTCTCATGAGATGAATTTAAGCTTTGCATGGAAGAGACTATGTTTTTGCTGTAAGTGTCTGGCTTTCTAGGTAATTAATCTGATGTGTAACTGCTAATGGGAACAGGGCAACTCCACTGTTGAGCCATGATGACATTATGAACCGCCTTCTCTTTGATGTCAGGCTGTATTAGCATAAGAGCAGTAAATAAGCTAGAAAAATGCCCATGTATGAGTTCCTTCTTATTTCTACCTTTTTACCTTTCCATCCTCACCTCTCACTATTTCATATGTCATACCTATTTTTTGCTATGCTGAACTATATCCAGATGTTCAATAAACAGCTTAATGAGCCTTTATATGTTCCCTCTGCTAAGGATATATCTCTCAACATTCCCCATCTTGCCTGTCTATTCGTCCTTTGAAATATAGCTTAGATGTTACATCCTCTAAGAAGCTTTCCCTGAGTATTGCCTACTGAGTTAGGTATCCTTGCTTTGTTTGTTCCTAGAGCCTATTTTCCTATAATATAATAATTAATAGTCTGTTTGCTTGCTTTCTCTCACAGCTATTATGTCAGCTCCTCAAGGGGAAGGAAGAGGGCTATTCATATCTGAATTCTCACATTCTACAGGTAGTTCCTATCACATGGTTCTCAATAAACTTCTTATGGATGATGTGATCAAGCATGGCATCTATTGCTCTACAGGTATGACAGAATAAGTGTATCAGACACTGTGCCAGAATGATGAGAGCAATCTTTCAATATTTTCCTGGGGGGAAAGAATGCTTGTCCTGACAACATATAATATAAGCTGCTTATGTATGTAAATGGGATGATATACAAAGCCTTTTCCAAACTGCGTGTTCCAGGGCTATAGTATTTTTGAACCACTTATCTATAGTAGAATTCTTCAAACATTGACATGGAATACTATGGTGTCATAGGAAACAAGGTGGTGGTAAAGGGGTTGCAGAGGCAGGGAAAATGGAAAAAGAAAAAATGGTGGTATCAAGTTTTAGTGATCCTTCTTAGTCTTTACTAACTAATTGGCTGAGTTCCCTGCCAGGGAGCAAGGTATTTATCCACTCTGGTTTCTTTTTGCCTCACCTATAAAATAAAAGGTTTAAGTGATAAAGTGCCTTGTAAACCAGAGGACTACTACTTTAGTAAATTTGGCTCCAGATCTGCCGAAAGACAGGGGGGTGGAGCAATGGGCCTCTTGAGGACCTTTTAGAGGTTTACCAAACCATCTCATCTAAAATTGTATAAGGCATTATACTTTCACATTAAAAAAGTTACACAATATATTTTAATTGACCAAAATTAGAAAACACAAGTAACCTAAAGGTCTATATTTAAAATAACTCATAATTCTACCAGCCAGAGCTATGTGAGTTTCTAATCTATTACTATGCTCCTTATCTTAACATGATACTGAAACAATTGATTAAAAACTGCAAAATCCTTATATGTTGGCATTAAACTATTTCCTTTTATTCTAGTATGTTTTAAGTAAGTCAAGTCATTTGGGTAGTTAGATGTGGCTTTGCTCTCTGGGGTTCACTTCAGACATTTCAGATATCTGGAGCTCTTAACCTAAAGAAGAACAATTAAATCAAACCTGAGATCACTCCAGACTTGGCTTTCTTTTTCACCTTTGTTTTACTCTAAGTACTGAGAATGATTCTTCTGCTCTCTTACTGTAATTTAGTCATTATTTCTGACAGTGTTGCTGACTTAGATGTCCAGATTATTTCCCTCATTTTACAAAGAGAGAAGGGGTCTGGAGACATAATTGGAATGACTTGTGCTACCTCCAGGTACAGGGACTGTGGTTTCCCCACACTACCTCCTTATCCTGTGTCCTCCATGATGCTAAATGTCTGTTTAAAAGATGAGAATAAATTAAGAGCTAGATAATTGGTGTCTGATGGATAAATTATCCAAATGCTGAATTAAATACCCTGGTTTGTCTAAATTTTCCTGAAGCCAAATCTCCTGATTAGGAATCTGCAATATAGTTTAGTTTATTCTGCAACTCAGAGAGTGAAAATTAAAAAAAAAATGTTCCTTATATAACTGACATTTCTGGTTGAAAGTGCATCTTACCCAGGTCCTTATGAGAAATCACCAGCCAATTGCCCTCAAAGTGGTCTCAATAGTCAAAGATGCCATGAGCTCTTTCAGAGTTAGTGCTGAAAAGAGGAAACAATCAAGTGTCGTTTCATGACTATAGCCTAGATGATTTTCCTAGTATTTTAGAACCAATTACATAAAGGATCACTATTGGCTGTATTGTGTGCTCACCCAAACTTTCTCTCTGATACTTTAGGACAGTTTGTGGTGTTTTCCAAGCCAGTTAGGCTCAAGTGTCAGGATAGGCATGAGAGGCAGTATGGTAGAGTGAAAAGAGCACTGTGGTAGAAGTTCAGAGCTCTGATACAAAGTCTGTGTTCATAACTTTGTTTGTGTTACCTTAACCTAATTACTAAATGTGTTACCTTAACGTAATTACTAAATGTGTCTCCTTTTTAGTTTTCTTATCTTTGTAATGAGTATCATAAAAGTTGCTTTTCTTACCTCTTAAAGTTAGAAAGATCAAAATCAATGTGAAATAATGTATGTGAAACAGTCATTTCCCCCCCAAAAGTATAGCCATAGAGCACTATACAAATATGCCCTTCTTATGGGTTAATAAAACACTTCCTATTAGTCTCAAAGCATCCGCAAGTCCAATTCCACTCTAGTCCATAGTCCATTGATTTAAAACAATCTGGCTATCAGCCCAGAGTGGATACAAAATGACCAGACTAGAGGTTTATGTTGGTCTTTCCCCTAGATAGTATTTTATGAGACCGATTTCTCAAAGGAGCCCTTAATTTAAAAAAAGATGAGGATGACTACTTTTCCTGTGTCAGGTCTCTCCTTCTTCTTCTCACTATGTCTGTTTTTCCACTAGGCACTTATCTTGGGTGTACCCCAGAATTTTTTTCTCATTTTTATTTTTATTTTCATCATTAATTATATCGCGGTATTAAGAAAAAATAATTTGGCTGGATGCAATGGCTCATGCCTGAAATACTAGCACTCTGGGAGGCTGAGGTAGGTGGATTGCTTGAGCTGAGGACTTTGAGACCAGCCCAAGCAAGAGCGAGACCCCATTGCTACTGAAAATAGAAAAACTAGCCAGGTGTTGTGGCCCATGCCTGTAATCACAGCTACTTGGGATGCTGACGCAAGAGGATTGCTCAAGCCCAGGAGTCTGAGGTTGCTGGGAGCTATGATGCCGTGGGACTCTACTCAGGGCAACAAACTAAGACTCTGTCTACAGAAAGAAATTCATATGGAGTGTGACTTCATTCTGATTCAGAAAAATAATTAATTCTGGATTATATTTTTCTTCTCAAATGAACAATCAAGAAGAACGATAATTGTGCTCAGTTAATGCCAATGTGTAAATGGTCTCCATCTTCTTGCATTCTGTGCCATTTTAATTAAAAAGCGTGTATTCTTTATTTCTGTTTAAAATACTGAAAGTACATTCTGTCAGATATAGTCCCCTATATCCACAAGGTGCAATTCCATAAGGACCAACACCTATATAATATACTCAACAAAGCCCCGAATGTAGTTTCCATTCACATGTAAGCTGGAAGAAATCTGCTGAGCTGTTATGCACCTTATGCTAAAGTCCTCCTTTATGTCCCCCCTACTTTAAGATCATTGAATATTGCTTGGTTTCACCTCAGCAGTGGTGGAGGCATCCCTCACAAAGGGTTTTATTTGTCTCCCCTACCTCAGGTATTCAGCAGAACCTACTCTCTGGTGTTTAACTAAGCTCATGATGACCCTGGAGAAGCCCAAGACAGTTTCTATTTTCGTGATGGTTATGTTGTATCAGAGGCAGCATTCTAAAGTCCAGAAAGCTGTTTTGTTTATCCTTACGGTATAGCTCATAGTTTGCTGTGTGTGTTTTTTTTTTTTTTTCAAATTAATATGAGGGTGCAATTTTTAAGTTACATTGTTCTCACTTCCAGGGTAAAGTTCTGTTTGTAGAAGAGTCCCTCACCCAGTGGGCATGTTATACACACTCACAATGTGCACATTAGGTGAGATCCCACCTCATGCCCTTCCTCCTTCAGTCAAACATCCTGCTGCCTCCCCTTGTCCCGTTTTCCTCTACCCCTGAACTGGACTATATTAGTGTTTTATTGTTCTTATGAGCATGTAATTGTATATATTGTATATATGAAATTTGTATATCGATTTAATATTAGTATGGAATACATTGGATATTTATTTTTCCAATTTTGTGATACTTTACTAAGAAGAATGCATTTCAACTCCATCCAGGTAAATTTAAAAGATGTAAAGTCTCCATATTTTTTAATGGCTGAATAATATCCCATGGTATACATATACCACAGTTTGTTGATCCATTCATGGGTTGATGGGACTTAGGTTGCTTCCACAACTTAGCAATTGTGAATTGAGCTGCAATAGACATTCTAGTGCAAATGTCTTTGTGGTAAAATTAGTTTTGTTCTTCTGGGTAGATACCTAGTAATGGAATTGCAGGGTCAAATAGAAGGTCTACTTTTATCTCTTTGAGGATTCTCCATATTTCTTTCCAAAAAGGTGACATGATCTTATACCTGGAAAACCCAAGGGCCTCAACTACAGAGCTCTTAGAAGTGACCAAGGAATATAGCAGCATCTTGGAATACAAAATCAATACTCACAAATCAGTAGCCTTCGTATATGCCAACAATAGTTAAGTCAAGAAGAAAATCAAAGGCTCTATTCTTTTTACAGTAGTGCCAACAAAGTTGAAATACCTGGGAATATATCTAACAAAAGACATGAAAGATCTCTGTAAGGAGAACTATGAAACTTTGAGAAAGGAAATGGCAGAAGATGTCAACAAATAGAAGAACATACCATGCTCATGG
>CAUYRH010140810.1:0-43842 GCA_963574655.1 Perodicticus potto
GAGACTAAAAATCTCTACTAAAAATAGAAAAACTGAGGTAACAGGATTGCTTAAGCCCAAGAGTTGGAGGTTTCTGTGAGCTATGATGCCACGGCACTCTACCCAGTCTACAGCTTGAGACTCTGATTAAAAAAAAAAAAAATATATATATATATATTATATATATATAATATATAGTAGAAGTGAGAATATCAGCATTTTCACTGGTTCCCCAAGTCCCAATTTCCAGAGGACAAGATAGTAGCCGCCATCTGACTCTTGGGTTTCATCACAGGAAAAGAATCCCAAGTTTAGGAAGCTTCGATCTTTTAATGGGGCTATAAACAAACCTACCAATTTTTTTTTTTATTTGACGGCAGACATTATTGGTATTATTCTGTACTCATATTATTCTACCTTGGAACTGTCTTTATTTTCAAAAACATTTTTGGAAAGATATTCTGCAAATATCCTTTCTTACTGTAATAACTAGGATCTACAGATAAATGAAATTAATCAACATAAAAAGAGCCAACAATCCCTTATATCATTGGGCAAGAGAGAGGAATACAACCTTCTCTAAAGAAGACAGATGAATGGATAACAAACAAATGAAAAAATGCTCATCATCCCTAAGTATTAGAGAAATGCAAATCAAAACCACCCTGAGATATCGTGTCACATTCTATTGGGAAAGCCACAGTGGAAGCTAACTTAGTGCTTGTCTTGTGCTGATGTGAGGGGAGGGGTGACCCTTGGGAATGGCAAGGCAGAGTCTGTAGTCCCTGGAGGGGACTACATGACCAAAGGATGGGAACTTCCCTTCTACTCCTGTTTATCTGTGTTGTTTGCATAAATATGTCTGGGATTTAATTTTTGCTCTAAACAATGTTGATCATACTTACTGTGACATGTTAATATTGGGTAAGCCCAGTCCATTCAAGGAAAACAATAGGAAGTTGTTTCTGTTTAGATATTACTTTGGATAATGTCTAGTTGAGCTCATGGTATTATATACTCTGTGTTTAGAAGTGTCTCCAGTGTTCAATTTCTGTTCAATGGCACATTTTTCCTCTTCCTCTTTTAAGATACTATCCTCATTCTACGGTGAGATAACAAGTTAAGTATCTTATTCTTCTTAAATGGTACTAGTTTGCAGAGTAACTTCCTGGGTGTGTTTATGACCTTGGGGGAGTTTTGCACCTATGTTAATCTACAAATATATACATATGTGAAGAGAAAGTGCCCTGTCATTTCCACTCAAACATAAGCAGAACCATCCACTAATCAGAATTGTCTATCAATTACCCATAAACCTAAACACTACATGTTCCATTCTATAAAGGGTATGAGCAAATTAAGCGGAGCTCTGCATTAAGTTCTACACTGTTTTGGGGATTTTTTGAACACAACTAAGCAGTCATATCCTTTGAATTGTAAATGATGTTCTGAGGTATGGATTAAAATACTACCCTACCAGCAAACAATTCTGTCATCTGATCAGCTACCCATAAATTGGGAATGCTTCTTACCAAATCAGATTTGTTCTTTAAATCCTAATCATTTCTGACCTGTATAAAGAATCTGAGTTAAATTTTCTTCAGTGTTTATAATGTAGTTTAGATCAGTGTTTCCATTTGCAGGCAATGTACAGAACAGAAATTGAGTTACAGCACTCAGTAACAATTGTAAATTTTTATATGAATAAAATATCTTCATAGATAGAGTCCCATATCATACGCTTACATCTACATAAATTACATACAATTTTGATAATTTTGTGGATACATAAGAAAGCTAATACTATGAGACCCAGTTCTTTTCACTTTCTATAATGCCTATATCTATATCTTTATGTGGTATTATACACATTTAAAATAAGGAAGACATGAAATGTTTAGCGATGTCATATTGACAGTCAGTGAGTATTGTTATTCTTTTTCCATTTCCAAGGGTGAAGAACATCATCTTAACAGCATTAGCAGACTTCAGCAGCGAAGAAATAGCCGCCTAAGTCCTGGAAAGGATGTGGAGGAAGCTACAGAACCAAATCACGTTGGAGGCGTTGAGGTAAGGAATCAGCAGGAAGAAAGTCACATAATTAGAGTTGGTAAATGAATCTGAATTAGGGGTCTGACATAGGTGGATAGAATATGATGAGAAAGTGGCAGTTTTAAAAATCATCAGAATAGAGGGGAATGCTGAGTCTGACACAAGGCAGAAGAAGGATCAGAAAATCCTGGCACTCATTCTGAAAAACATGTATGCATATGCTAAATGGTAATGAAAGGGGCCCCCTCTGTGGTTCACTCCAGATGCAGTGGTTTGTCGTTTTCAATAAAAGCTTAATGCCTCTCCCTGAGAATGAATGCGTGCCCTGGTTTATAATGGGATAATGTACCGACCTTATTTCCATTGTCTGACAGATCAGCAAATATATGTAGGCACAACTGCCTATTTGCTATTTACTACTACGGTAAATGGCAAGCCATAAAATGCGATCTGTTTAAATTGCATTTTGCAAACAATCCTTACTTTGTGAAACATTATTGTTATTATTTATGAGGCACAGTTAAGGGTGCCCACTGCCAGGAGAATTGTGGATTTCTTTTACATTTAATTTCACAGGAGAAAAAGACTCAGAGATTATCTTTTTGGAGGCTTTCATTTCATGGTAGAGAAAACTGAAATGTTGTAATAACTTGACCACGATCATACAAATAACTAGAAATAGAGGTCAACGACAGATACGGGTTCCTGGTGTCTTTAATTTAAGTTGGGCTGAATACCCATATGCCTATATTGAAAGCGATTGTTAGGGAAAATAAAATCCCCAGTAAGAGTGATTGTCACCATGAATGAGAATTTTGAATATGTCATTCAGAAATGGAAATATGTGTACACACATGTACACATATATACATATATGTATATATGAACAAATATGTATGTGTACACATATTCATATGTGTATATGTATGTGTGTATATGTATATGCAGTTCTTTCACTCTTGGGGTCTTTTCTGTTCTCCAGAGCTTCACAAGGGAAGAACAGAGTTCCCCACTAGAACTTATGACTTGTATGAAGAGTCTGAATAAAATTTATATTTGTGTGTGTTATACAGGGTGTCCATAAAGTTAGCATGCAATTTTCTGTGTTTAACTATTTTAAATTGTACACAAACTTTATGTCCACCCTTTATTAAAGTTGTACATAATACATTGTGTGTCTGTGTGTGTATTTCTTTCACTGGTGTCACTATTTGGGTATTTCGACATAGAGAACTTTATCAATTAAGGATAGGTTTTCAAGGCTCATCAAGTGAAATGATTGTGGAGGTGTAAGGAAGTAGGAAATACAGGCCCATGTTCTTATTAGGGGCCAAAATGGAGAATCTCCCAAGACCATAAGGGTCAGAGCAAATATTTGTGAAATTTTTTCTAAGAGGGAAAACATTTCCCAGCCTATAAAGCCAGAGCATAATCTTATTTCTATATATTTCAGGCAAACTGATGGCTTTGTATCTTTCACTTGGTGGTTTGCCAGGCATTTCAAACTAAAAGTAAACTTGTGCTTTATCCATTCAACCCAACATCCCCTTCCTTTATTTTTCCACTTTTCTGTAAAGAGCTCTGTTGGCATGCAGGCTGAGATGCCAAAATCTAGGCATTATTTTAAATTCATTTCTGTCCACATCCTCTATCTCAAATCCATTAGTGCTTACTCTTTTTCTAAACCATATCCCTAGCCATCTGCTTTTCTCCATTTCTGCTATTTCTACCCTAGTGTCCTCTGGCTTTAGTACTTGCAAAAGCTTCCTGACTGCATTCTACTTGAACCTCCCTGCTTCTCCTTGAACCCTTCCATAATTCCTTATCTACACAGCAATAAAAGTGCTCATTAAAAAATACAAATATGATCACATAATTCCCTTGATGAAAGATAGCACTTGGCTTCTCATTGTATGCAGTACAAAGCAAACAAAGAAATTCCTGTTTCTGCTTTATAAAACCCTACATGATCTGGCTACCACCTATTTCTTTGAACTTAATACCATTTTCCCTTCACTTTGAGCTCCCTTTTATTTTTTATTACATTCCTAAAACAAGTAAAGCTCATTCCCCTCTGTAGAGCCTTTTCATTAGTTCTTTCCATTGCCAAGAATGGGTTTTCCCAATCTTTGTGTGAATGATCATTTAGCTTAAATGTCCCTCCTCAGCCAGATCTTTCCTGACCTCACAAGCTAAAGTAGGCATGCAGTTCTTTCACACTTGGGGTCTTTTCTGTTCTTTAAGGCTTCACATGGGAAGAACTGAAGTCCCCAGAAGAACACATCAACTTGTCGTCTCACCTCTTTTCTTCCCAGCTGAGGAGAAAATAAGAAAAATGTCAGTTAGTGATAAGTGCTATGTGGAAAATTAAAACAAGGGGAGCAAGACATGATCAAATAATCATAGGAGCAAACCTAAGGCAGCTGTAATACAAACAGTGGTGAAGTACTCTGGGGGAATCACAGAGTGAGATGGTGTGTGCACGACCTTTAGTGGTCCCACCTGTGACCAGTGGGACCATCCACACCTTTTGGTGACATTGATCCAAGTGGGTCAGGAGCCTGTTAGGGGCCAGGAAGGTCCAATACCAGTGTTTCACATAGATTTATGAGCCATATTTGCATTTTTATTGGCCTGGTGTTTTGAGCAAGCAATGAGCAGGAATCTCATTACTTAGGCACTTGAGTTTTCAATTATAGCAAGACTAAATGGCTGGGATTTAGAGACTGGGTATTATTAGCATGTGACATACCTAGAGGCAATAGGCATAGACTTGAAGCTATTCCCTGGTTTTGTTATTTTTTAATAATTACTTTAGGAAGTTGAATAAGTCTGTTCTGGATTCTTTTAAGAAGTAATATGGCACTATATCTGTCCTATAGAAAGTACTTGAATGAAATTGTTGAACGTAAAAGATGAACATACATTATTTTATCTAATCATCTCAGTAATCCCTTCATGAAACAGTATTTCATAGATATCAACACTCAGAGTTAAGAAATTAACATTTGGTTGCATAACACTTATAAAAGTCTTGTGAACCAATAAACTATATCTACATAAATACATAAATCTATTCAGGAGCTGTGTAGGATTCTATCATATAAACATATTAATATTGCCTGATAAATTCCTTCTGGATTGTTTGGATCTTCCTTCTATTAGATATCTGGATTATTTCATTGTTGCTTCCTTTGTAAATAACTCTTAATAAATGCACATCTTTTTTTTGTAATTTAAAACAGCCTCATCGTTTAAAAATCGTCCTGATTTGTACTTTGTTGTTGTTCTATTCCCAAACCTGTCCTCCTTTATTTTCCTTGATCAGGTCAGACAGTGGCTTATTTGTTTTTGTTTGCTTATTTTCAAGGAATCAATTTTTGGATAAATATATTGGCCATATTGCTTGTAGTTTTCTAGTTCATTTATTTCTATGCAAATATATTGTTAATTCCTTTCTTCCCTTTTAGATAGATCTTTGATATTCTTTTTTTTTTTTGCAGTTTTTGGCCAGGGATGGGTTTGAATTCGCCACCTCTGGCATATGGGGCCGGCACCCTACTCCTTTGAGCCACAGGCACCACCATCTTTCGTATTCTTTTTATAATCCCTTACATTAAGTGCTTAGCTTATTCCTTCTTTATTAAAAATAAAAGCATTTATAGCTATGAATTTGCCTCTAAATATAGCCAATGTTACATTTTAACTTTTCATAAATCACATTCTAATTTTTGGATTTTGCTTTATGCTTTGATACTTTCGCTACTTTTATATTTTGATGAAATTTTACTTGAAATAAAACATCCTTGCCGAGAAGTGCAATAATTTTGACTACATAGCCAGATGAATTTTTCAAAAGTGAAGGCACCCAAGGTACCCAAATGTTTTTCCCTCAAACATGTTTTTCTAAATTCATTGCTTTATAGTCATAGAATATACTTAGCACATTTTCTCTTGGGAGAAGGAGAGAAAAAAACATGCTTTCTGTAATCAGCAGCTAATTCTCAAGAGCAAAACAGAAAATCTGAGTTGAGCATGCACTGTTCACTCATCAAAAACTCATTAATCAACTAAGTCACTCACTGGCCCCGGCAAGAAGGGGCAGAGGAGATAAAGTCAGGGGAGGGGGGCGTGCTTACAGAGTCCTCATGTGTGGAAGGAAACATCAAAAAATGAGAAAGATGGCTCATCAGGAATATTTGTTTATTTTCGTTTACTTATTTTCATCCATTCTTGTTTAATTTAGGATTAAATAACTAAACGATTTAGCTTTATGTTGCTACTTCATTAACTCAGCAGTTTCTGGGGAGCCTGGGCCAGGAATTGGCTTTATAAGTAATATCGTGTCTAGCTTCTTCTTTCTGTTTGGGGAGAGACCTTTCTCTGTGGTACTCATCCTCTGCTTCTGACAACTGATGTGGCTATGTTTGGATTCTCTCTTGTATCTCTCTCTCATCTATCAACCTTTGAAAGCCTCTGGCATATCAGGAAGCCCTCATTACAACATGCTAGTCCCACAGGTGCTAGTACTACGTCTGGCCAAAGGAACTAAATTTATGAAATAAAGAGCCTGCTTGCCCCTAAATTCCAACACTTCCACTTTATTTTTATATTCATTTGTTTATTTTAATTGGACTCTGAGGAATGGGAATACATAGATATTTGCATTTAAATGTACTCTGACCTGGAAATTTCTTTTCTCTTTTTAAAAATAAGTTCTGAAACTTTATTCATTTATGCAGCCTGCAATTATGAGTATAAATGCACTTACAATGACCTGAGTTCTCAAATTAATTTTTTTCTCTCTATATTATTTGGAGACGTATATGGAAAGAGTGCATAGCTTTTATCTCAATGTTCTAATTGCCACATATATTTTTAAAATATAATTATTGTAAAGTTTTGTAATTTTTCTCCCAACATATTCTAGCTCATGTGTGTTTTCCTTAGACTTTATATCTCTTAAGTGAATGGGTAACCGAGCATTATCAATTAGTAATGATCATTTTCTAGTGAATCCTAAAGTCATTCAGTTGGCCTGTGAGATACATAGGCATGGAAGCTTACAGAGGGGTGACTGAGGAGCCAGGATCTTCCCAAACATCATTTTTCCCCTCACTAAGCTATTAAACTGTCATGCTTACGCACTTATTTCTTCAGGAAAAATAAAATAAGTTAAAATCATATATACAGTATTTGACTCTTCTCAGGCTTTGTTTCTCTTAGATATTTATATTAAAAGTTGAGCAAATACTAAGAAAAACATAAATTTTTAGTTTTTAAGCATGGAAAGTTGACAGAGAAAGGTAATTACTTACATGGAATTGAGGCCATTCTATAGTTTCATTTTGTGGCTGGGTAATACATAAGTCTAATTCTTTGAATGACACAACATATCTCCACATGTAGGTTTATAACTGAACTGTCATTTTGAGGGTAGTTATGACGGTTACAGTTAATTGCATTAGTCCACTGTAGGTCTGAATTTGAAAGCGTCAGATACAATTATTCAAAGATACACATCACAGCTGAGGAAATATTCTTCTCACCCAAATTCTACTCTATTCCCTAATCTAGTACTAACTTAAGTATTTTCCAAAGGAGCCCCCATCTGTCTTCATCTTTGACACTCCACCACTTAACTTATTTATATTTAAAATTAAGAGAATGGAAATGAATGTTATGGTTTATCTTTGTCTTTTCTCGGAATCCAAAACAATGAATAAATTCAGTAGGGAAGAGTGGAAAACCTTTGGAACAGCTATCATTATCTAACCCAAGCAACCTACTCTTTGTAGCAAGTGAGGCATGATTGAACTGTGATTCATACCATACAATTTCACTGAATGCCACCATTTGCAATTATTAAGATCAATAACCATAGATTGATCTCCTTTTAAAGGAGCCTAGTCTACTGTGAAGTTTTCAGGGTATATCTTGTTTTATAGTTCAGATCTAAGAGTCATATGAAATTTTTTTCCTTTATTAAATCATCACTGTGTACATTGATGCATTTATGGGGTACAATGTACTGATTTGATATATGATGTGATATACTACATGTGTTTTAGGAGATGGAGTAATTACTGTCAATTGAGAATTAAAAAATGTCTTCACACAGAAGGTGATCCTTGTTTGTAGCCTGGAATCACACACTGGTGAACTCGTGAGGCATATACAGTTTTAAATATCAAATGGTGGTGAAAAACCTATAGACTCATGGAAAGGATTGTGATAAGAGACGAAAAGAATGAAAATGCAAGATAATGAGGTTCTGGGAGAGAGAGAGATATGAAATACAAGAGAGGCCAATGTTTTAGACTTGAAGAAAAACACAATTTATCTCTCTTTAAACACTGGAAGAAAGAAAAGCGTATAGATATATGTTAAGTATCATTTTAAATTAGAGACAGTGGAAGATGGAAGATGCATATTTGCTAAAATAATAGAGTGATTTGATGAAAAGCTAATGTAAAGAAATAATTGCATGAGTTCTTGTTAAATGGCAGAGAATATAGATAGGCATAGGTGTTGCAGGCATTTTTTGCAGTCCTGTCTACATTCTCACAGATCCTCAAAACTCCTCTCAAGTCTCAGTCAGTAAGCCTGCTTATCTGCTCATGGTGAGTGTCACAGAAATTGGAGTATTTCAATGATATTCAGAAGCCTCCATCAGTAGGTCCAAGTCTTAGGCTTATCTGTAGTTTATTCCTGTAGCAGAAGAAAGGAACAAAATTTATTAACACCCTAAAACGTTGATAAATTTTATAATTACATAAATGGAGGCATGAATTTTAACTATTTCTTCTTGGTACAACATAGTGAATTATGTTTTTCTGAACAATAGAACCAAAGACCTAACTGAGGATGAATAGAAGTGGACTCAATAATATTGGTCATGAAATTCTCCCCAGTAATCCTTGGCTGCCTTAAAATATGAATGAGAAGTGTGAGTAATATAAACTATTTGGGACTTGGACATCATGAAGCAATAAGCATCCATTGGGTTTCATGACTGTGTGCAGTAACCAAGAACTCCAGGGTCATCTTTCTTCCTGATTCTCATCTGCTCTTAGCAGGTGCCTACCTGTGCCTGTTATGTCTCCCTTGCTCCCTGGGGCTTGCTCCCAAACCCTGAAGCCCTCATAGGCCAGGTTGTGAAAGAGCTGCCATGCCTTTTCCACATGCCTCCTTTCCCTGCCTCATCCTCCCCTTACTCCCTTTCCCTTCCCTCCTTTCCTTGTACAACCTCTTACCCTTCCTTTGAAAAACCTGTTCTTAGGAAGGATTTGATAAACTCATTCACTCTCAGGTATAAGTGACTGATGAAAATCTTAAAAATTAAAAAAAAAACAACAGTAGAGGTAAGGAGGGGCTGAAGGACTAGAGTTAGCAAGGGGGAAGAGGAATGAGAACATAGAGAATGAGTAGAAAAAGTAGAAAGCTGAAAGGCATAGGCAAAGGAGGGACATTCATATTTTAGCTCTTAGAGGCAGAGATATTTTTAAATAATGATCAATCTCAAGGTATAGTGAAATGAACTTAATGCTGCTGGAGTTCAGGAATTAAGAATCTGTGATTTTGGCACTTTAATTGATCATTGATATGGACTTGAAGTTACCGCTAGTGATCACAGAGGAGCTGGTGGACTGGAAATTTATACACAAATGGATAAATTACAGAAAGTCACAAGATGATAATGAGACTGAGGAGAGAGGTGGCTTAACAGCAGCATGACAACTAGTCATAAATTGTCTTTGTGGGATTCGAAATCTTAAGGCTCTCCTAAGCTAGGACTCAGATTTTCCGTAGTAGTGAATAGACTAGATTTTGGCTCTTACAGATGTGTACCTTTGTACATGACACAATCTGTATAAATCAAACCTAGTGAGATCATATTGATAGACAGTATGAACTTGACATCAGAAAACACTGAGAAATGGTAGAACATTAATGGTCAGCCGTGTCTTGGCAAAGGTACTGTCCCAGCTCACACATTCTTACAATAATGATATATCATGATGATCCACAATCTGGAATATATAGCCCACCACCTTTACAAACACTGTAATTACCTTAGGGTCATGATTACCAGAAGGAATAATGATTAAAATTAAATAGATAGACACATTCTGTTTACCCTAGGTATCTGAATGGGAGAAATGTTTTTTATTGCAATGAGTGGCAAGAAAAAGTCTACTTCCTTCCCCAAATGTGAAAGCCAGTTGCACTTATGAACAGGAGGTTGGTTGGAGCGGTATTTGAAGCGGAAGTGTAAGCCTAGGTCCTGACAGTCATGGTGGCAGCACCGGCTGAAGGAGAGACCTGGATAGGACAGGGAGGCATGGGCTGTAGTTTCTAGGGATGAGATTCCAGGGAGAAATTACAGTAGGGTATGGATTTCAGCTAGGGAGGTTTATTTTCATTAACCCATTGGATGGAGTGGGAGATAATGAGTGAGGCTGCCTTCTCAGAGTGATGAGTCTGGGAAGGCAGAGGGTAGAGAATGATAAAGACTGTAGTTGACCAGAGCAACAGTAAATGGATTTGAACTCAAATGGATTTGAATCTGGAGATTCAAACCAAATATACGTTATTTTATGTCCCTGTAAGTACTTTATTTCCTAGGGACTTTGTGTGCTGCTGTTGATGCAGTTGGATTCATGGAACAGAAAAGAGAGCTAGTTAATGGTGGCAGAGGGTGGTGCATCTTTGCTCCTAGAAATTGGTGATGGTCCTAGGACAACTGATATAATGGAAGGGGTGTGGAAAGATGGGATAGGTACATATTTGCCTGTTTTTTTTACATTCAGCCTCAGTTTTTTTTACGTCCTTCAGAGGTTAACGATCTGTGTTTATTTTCTTGTTTCTACAACTAGGAACCTGTCAATGAAATAACCACTAACAGCTGTGTTATTACCTTTCTGTAGAAACCTGAGAAATGTTCACCACTATACCCTGAGTTTCCTGGGGGAACGAAGACTTATAAATCTCTGTATTCCCAGCATATAGTCCACTGCTTGACATATAATAATAATTTTAAGTTGAAAGACTGAGTAAATTGAGTCAGAATTCAGTCAGATAGAAATGGGCTGTTCTTTATTTCCAAGTCCTTTTATACCAGATGTTGCTATTGAATTTTGAGGATAGGACATAAATGTCACCTAGCACATGGTGACTCCACATAAGCACTAGTGCTATCTTACCCTATTGTTTCAACTGAACTCTGAGGTAATTGGACACGGTGTCTTTGATTAACTGATTGACATGTAATCTGCAAATGGCTGGCTGAGTGGGTGTGACCACATGAAGTTGATCTCACTCATTCTCTCTCACCCTTTCTGCAGATTGTCAAGAAAATGAGGCTTCTAGCATTGCATTTATTCTGAAATAAACTACAGGAGAAGCGATATTAAAATTATTTGTATGAGAGCCTGGGAGAAAAAAAAAAACACACTGCAGTTCTTGATGGTAATGATAGGGGAACCATTTACAAAATCAAGTGCACTAATCAATTTATTGTTTCCCTGGTTGAAAAGAACCAAGCTATCTTATTCATGGTCTAAGCACTTTTTTCTAATTTTTAAAAAGTGTGAGCAGATGACAAATTACCACATGAGTAACACATTATGAGGACTGAGCATGCATGTTTATATTTCATTGTTTTAATCTAATCTAATAAAACACACACTAAAGACCCTCACACACACATTTAATGGCATGCATAATCATGATTGTGCTGCATAATAATTAGGCATTACTGATAAGCAGTTCCCATAAATTACTGTAATTAGTATTATTCTTATACCACCATAGTATTTTTTTCATGTTTTCCCTTCTAATTTTGTTAATTCTTTAGTATCAATCATTAACACAAATGTCAGCAGTTTCCCTAATGCCATGTGTAACTTAATTATCATTATTCTTTGCCGAGAGTGAGGTCTCAATCAATGTTTGTTGGATTGAATTGAATAAAATCATCACACAGCAGCTAACATTTACTATGTTATAAGGCAGACAAGTTGGATTTGCTCTTCAGAATGATGAAGGGGCTTCTACATGCATTTCCCAGAGTTCATGCTGTCCTCCCCATTCCATATACCTTTAATTGCCTTACTTCTTTCTTGAAAGAATCCTGAGTTTCAGGCCTTGATGACGCATGGGTCAGGAAATGCTTGGCTGGAATCAAAAGTATGGCCATTGCTCACTGCCTGGCTGTGCAGTTCACAGCTCCGGGAACTGACGAATCAAAGACAGAAAAATGCACAAAGGGAAGGCGTAGAATGAAAATACGTTGTTAGTACTAAGCATCTTGCTATATTGAGCTGAGAAATAAGCTAAGGGATTAATTTAATTCACTACAGAAATGGCTCAAGTTTAAGAGAGATGTGAGAGGAAAGTTGACAATGTAGACTTCCTGCAGCACCATCTGAACCAGTCATCAGAGACTCCTGACACTAGGCAAGGACAATTTATCTGCTGGGGTCACTTTGGTTTTAAATGGCTGTGCAGTCAAGAGAACTCCCTGATTTCCAAAGACTTCCTCTTCTTTCAGCATCAGGAGACAGGGCTTTCTTTCTATTATTTGAGAAAAATCATTTAAAAATTCAAACATATAATAGAAAACATTTGTATAACTTTTAACCAAATCTTGGGAATGAAATCAGATTGTTCAGCAGAGTAGACTAAAAGTAAACGTGGAAAGTTGGCAGAAGTGTAACTTTACATATGTTCCGACCCCATATGGCCTAGAATCTTGGTCCCTCAGCCTCTTTGGAGTAGCCATACATAGCTATGGTACTTGACTATGTTTTTTAGTGGAACATGAAACCACAAGACATAAAAACATTGGGAGAGTGTATAAATTTCCTTCTGCTGCTGTAACAAATTACTGACTTAATACAATTTTATTTTCTTAACATTCAGTAGAGTAAATCTCCAACTTGTGCCTCATATGGCAACCCCTCCCCCAAGGTATTGGCATGGCTGCCTTCTTTCCTGCAGGCTCTGGTGGTGAGTCTCTTTCTTTACCATTTCCAGCTTCTAGAGGCTGCCCACACTCCTGACTTGTGGGCCCCTTCCTCCATCCTTAAAGCCAACAGTAGATTTTTCAAATTTCTCCACCTCCTCTTTCCCTTACAAGGACCCTTGTGATTACATTTAGACCATCTGAATAATCCAGGATCTTCTTCCCATTTGAGGATCTTAAATGAAAAGTTCCTTTTGCCATTTAAGGTAACACATTTACAAGTCTGAGGATTAGAATGTGGACGTTTGGAAAGGAGACATTATTCTGCTGACCATGCAACTGAGAGTCCATCTGACCCTGTGAATACAGAGGGCCCTAAAGAGGTTCAGTAATTTTAGAACCTCTGACAGAACACCCCCTCCTGTTCTATGGGGCAGTCTCCTGCTTCTCTAGCTACTTGTGGCCCCTTTCACATAGGGTTCATGTGCTGATGCGAATCATTTCTCTGAATTCTGTTCACTGCAGGAACAGACTGTTGGTCACTGAGTTTCTGGGAGCCACGATTTTTGCCAAGTTCACTATCCATAAATTAGTCATTTTGGCTGATTCTTAAGATGACTCTCACAAGAAGTTTAGGCTTAGACAGCATGAGACTAATACCAAGAATAAACATTTCAAGAGACATCACTGTGTATTAGGAATTAATTAAAATGGTTTACTCATATTAACTAATTTAATCTTTATAACTTCCTGTGAAGAAAGCTCTATTATTATATTAGCACCATTTTTTCAGGTGAGGAAACTGAGGCCTGGCGAGCTTAAGTAAATTAACAAGTTCCACATTTAATAAATGGCAGAGTTGGTATTCAGACCAGACTGTGTGGCTCTGCATCAATGCTTTAAATCACTATACTGCATATTGACTCTCACAGCAGAGAACAAAAGCTTAATTTAAAAAACACGAACAATGCTATCCTAAACTAAAAAGGAGACTGGAGAGATGGAGAATGAAAAGGAGGATTAGAGGGAGGTTTTTATAAAGAGTGAGCATGTGTGTGCACACACACAGCTGGGGGAGGGGGCGAGTGAAAAAGTAAGAGAGGGAAAGAGAGAGAAGCAGAAAGAGATGGACCGAGGCCGAGCAAGTCCTTGACTGATTACATTACTTACACTTTCAGTGTCTAGGATCTTGCAAGGAGTGGGGATGGACTCATGGCCACCTCTGTTAGACCCCGACTAACTTCCAAGTGGAATAGTGAGATTTGCTCCATTAAGCTTTCCTTGTAAGGACCTCCCCGCCCCCACTGACTGGCACCTCTAGTTCCTCTATTCCACTGGAAATACAGTCATTTCTCTCTAAGAACTTCATGATGCAGAACAAGCCCTAAATAGCCCGACTTCTCTCTAATAAAGGTAATGAATGCGTAATTATAATAATATTATGAGCCCATAAAAGGTAAGTCTTGAGTCTTGCTCTAGTCAAAAGGCAATAGGATAAAAAAAGATTTGATTTGTGTCATGAAACATAGCAGTTTTTGCAAACCTCACGTTATAATCTCCATGCTAAAGGTCAACAACAAAGATTTTCTTTAAGCGCTCCAATTTTACCTCCCTATTAAAGTAACTATAATTTTTTAAAAGTGAAAGATTTAAAAAATTCATAACTGTAATAAAACTCTCCATATATTTCTTACTAATAACATGTATATATAGGGAAATGTTTATATATTGATGTTATTTACAGTCTGATTTAACACCCTTTGGGGTAAATACTGTCCTTGAACTTCTCATTTTCTATTTCCCTTTAAGCATAGTAATTTCAAATGTATACTTGTTAAATTGTACCTAAAGTATTAGAATTCAGCTGTTCAGTAAATAAAGCTATTGTGTAAATCAAACCATTTTAATATTTAAAAAATATTTTAACACTTGCTTTTCTGTGAGGTTTTCCTCTTGATGTCCGTCCTTATGTTTAATTCATATTATGCAGTGACTAATTTAGGTTGACAACCAAACATGTGCCAAGATTTATAATTGATATGATATACATTGCTTGCTTTTTAAAATCATTCTCCGTATGGATGAAAAGGTCCAAATAATTTGACAATGTGGCTAATACTCCTTGCACATTACGACAGTAGGGAAAGAAGGAAGGGAATTGGAAGGGAGAGAGAAGCTTCTTTTGAGCTTTTGCTAATAATAATGGCAAACATTTATTTTGCTGTTAAGAAGTATCAGGATTTATCCTAAGTGCTTTGCATATATTTATTATTTGATCCTTGCATTGGTCCAGTGAGGTCAGTATTCTTAGTTCATCTATTTTAGAAATAAACAAACTGATGAATTTTCTTAAAGTCAAAGTCATTAAGATTCAGATGATTAAATTGAACACACATTTTGAAAGTATGGTTATAGAATAACTTTTAGATAGTCAGAATTGAAAAGATCATAGGATGCCTTTTATCCTTGCACACAGGTGCCATCTAGGCTAGCAGCAAGTCATAAGCTGATGAGTGTATAAGAGCAATTTCTTTTTTTAACATTTCAGAATGTTAGGGGGTACATGTTTTGTTTACAGACTTTGTTTTTGTATAGGTGAAGTCAAAGATGTAAGTATGCCCTTCACCCAGATAGTGTGCACTTTACCCAATAGGTGCGAATTTACCCATACTATCCTCTTTCCTGTCCCCAGCTTGATTTTCGTTGAGTTTTACTGCCATATATGTGCTTAAGTGTTGATTGTTTAGTTCCAATTTGGTGTTGAGTATGTGTTTTAATGAGAAGAATGGTTTCTATTTCCATCCAGATTGTCACAAAGGATACAATATCACCATTGTTTTTTTATGCTGAGTATGCTCCATAGTACGTTTTACCACGTTTTATTAATCCATTCAGGTATTGATGGGCACTTGAGGTGTTTCCATGTCTTTGCAATTGCGAATTGTGCACTATAAACATTGGAGTCCACGTGTCTTTTTTATAAAATGACCTTTATTCCTTTGGGTATATACCCAGAAAGAGATTGCTATATCAAGTGGTAGGTCTGTTTTAAGTTCTATGAGAACAATTTATTTGACTACAGGAAGAAATTTATTTAACAGATATCATATTAAAAGGTTCCAAAAATATGTTTTCTAGGCTCAGCGACCATAGCACAGTGGTTACAGTGCCAGACACATACACTGGCGGGTTCCAACCCAGCTGGGCCAACTAAACATATGCAACAAAAAAATAGCTGGGCGTTGTGGTGGATGCCTGTAGTCCCAGCTACCTGGGAGGCTGAGGCAAGAGAATCACTTCAGCCCAAGAGTTTGAGGTTGCTGTGAGTTATGATGCCATGGCACTCTACCTAGGGTGACATAGTGAGACTCTCTCTCTCTCTCTCTCTCTCTCTCTCTCTCTCTCTCTATATATATATATATATACACTCCAGAATTAGGACTGTTGATGTCCCATCAGAATTCCCAGGGAGTAATTTAGGGGGTAAGAGCCCTGAGTTGATTGAGGCAAGATCTGGTGCCCATAGAGCACCAGCACTTTCACTCAGAAGCTGTTGGACTCTTACTTTTATTAATTATTTTCTCTTTTGGAATTAAAGGTTTAAAGATTAAGTTTCAAATGGTCTTTCTAAATCTAAAATTTTTCCATTGTTGTTTTATTTTATTGAACCATAAGTAAACTTTCCAGTGGTGAGGTGCTGTCTTCCTTCAAAGCTGCTTTTAAAAGCTCTGGTATCTACAAGTGGCATTTATACCCCTGTTTAGGCTGTTAAATTTATCAACTTAAACTAAAGGATGTTCCATGGAAATAACATTAATTGTTGATTTATAATTATTAGATAGCAGAAATTTAATAATCAGTGAACTTTAATCCTGAAATATTAATTCTTAGACACTCAATCAGTAGTTAAAATATTTAACAACCTCAAATTAGTTGTGCATTAATGTTGCACTTTAACACAATGACCATTTCTGAAAATGTGTGAATGTGGAAAATAATTGCATTTCTGTCAAAGCTATGACAATGAATCACTATTGGATTTCATATAAAAGATCTTAATGTACAGATATTTCACATATGGTCCTAGGCAAGCTCTTCAAATAGAGCTGTTTTTCTCTTCAAGAAATTTTTAAAATCTATGAGACAAATATACCTCCAGTGAGATTAAATATTCCTTCTTTTTCTTTTTATTCTTTCATTTGTTACTTAAGTTGTTCATAGGACTATTATTACAACATAGCCATGATTGTGGTCACTCTGAAAAGAAGGCTAGACCCTCATTCAAACTTTGGTCCAGATGTCAAAACTGAGGATGCCATAAGTATACCAAGAGAATATAAAAAATTTTGTTACCCACGAAGTGAGGTTTTCTGGGGAGAGCAGGATAGGTTCCCAAGGTGTCCAAAATGGCTTGCTAGAGTAAGGTGAATTAACTAAACTCTCTGATAAAAAACAGATAGGCTGAATGGATTAAAAACAACACACACACACACACACACACACACACACAAGAGCCAACTATATGTTGTCTGTAAGAAACACACTATAAAGACTTACATAGACTGAAAATAAAGGGATGAAAATATATTTTATGTAAATGGAAACCAAAAAGGAGGAAGAAGATCAATACTTCTATCAAATAAAATAGGTATCAAGACAAAACCTGTAAAAATAGACAAAGAAAGGCATTATATTCTGATAAAGTAGTCAAATTCAGGAAGAGAATATGACAATTTTAAATATGTATGCACTCAACACTGGAGCACTCAGAAATATAAAGCAAATATTATCAGATCTAAAGACTGATCTAATAGATCCCCAAACAATAATTTTCAGAGACCTAAATAATCTACTTTCAGAATTGGAAAGATCAGTCAGATGAAATCATCAACAAAGAAACTTTGAACTTAATCTGTGCTACAAATCAAATGGACCTCATAGATGTTTAGAGAACATTTCCTCCTACAGCTACAGAACATGCATTCTTCTCCTCAGCCCATGGATCATTCTTGAGGATAGATCATATGTTAGACCAAAAAACAAGTCTTAAAAAGTTCAAAAAAATTGAAATCATACCAAGTAGTATTTTCTCTGACCACAACAGACTAAAAGTAGACATCAATAAAAACAGGAACTCTGGAAATAATACAGACATGTGGAAATTAAATAATATGCTTCTAAATAACTGGTGGGTCAATTAAGAGGTCAAGAAAGAAATTAAAAAGTCTCTCAAAACACATGAAAACGAAAACAGAACATATGAAAACATATAGGATGCAGTAATGAGAGGTAAATTTATAGCAATAGGTACATACCTCAAATAAGAAAAAAAGCTTTAAAACAACAACTTAACAGTGCCTCACAAAAAAGACAAGAAAAAGCAAACCAACCTCAACTTGAGTGAAAGAAAAAAATAATAAAGATCAGAGCAAAAATAAATGAAATTTAAATAAACAAAATGCACCAAAATGTCAACAAAATGAAAAGTTGGTTTTTCAAAAAGGTAAACAAAATTGCCACACATTTAGCCAGACTAAGAAAGAAAGAGTGAAGACTTTTCCTTAAATAAAGTCAGAGATGAAAAAGGAGACATTACAGCTGATACAGCAGAAATTCAAAGGATCATTAGAGACTACTGTTCACATATGCCAAATTCGAAAATAGAAGAAATGGTTAAATTTGCAACTTAGACATATGCAACCTACAAAGATTGAACCAGAAAGAAACCAAAGTCTGAATCAACCGTTAAAAAGTAAGGAGATAGAAGTAGTAATAAAATGTTTTCCATCAAAGAAAAGCCCAGGATCTGATGGCTTTACTGCTGAATTCTACCAAGCATTAAAAGAAGTAATACCAGTTCTACTTAGACAAAACCCCCAAAATAGAGGAGGAAAGAATATTCCCAGACGCATTCCATAAGGCCTGTATCACCCTGATACCAAAACCAGATGAACACACAACAACAACAACAAAAGAAAACAATAAGTCAATATCTCTGATGAACATAGATGCAAAAATCCTCAACATAATACTAGCAAATCCAATTCAATAACACATTAAAAAGATTATTCATCATGACCAAGTGGGATTCATTCCAGAGATGCAAAGCAATTGATGTGATATGTCATATCAACAGAATAAAGGGAAAAAAACTGTATGATCATTTCAATTGATGCTGAAAAAGCATTTGATAGAATTCAACATCCCTTCATCATCAAAACTCTCAAAAAACTGGGTATAGAGGGAATATACCTCAACACAACAAAAGTGACATATGATGGACTCACAGTGATATCATATTGAATAGCAAAAAACTGGAAGCTTTTCTCATAGATCTGAAAGAAAACAAAGATACCCACTTTCACCACAGTTATTCAACATAGTACTGAAAGTTCTAGCTAGAGCAATCAGACCAGAGAAAGAAATAAAATGTACCCAAATTGGAAAGAAGGAAGTCAAATTATCTTTGTTTTCTCATGATATGATCTTACACCTTGAGAAACCTGAAGACTCCAACCAAAACTATTAGAACCAGAAAACAAATGCAGTAAAGTTGTAGGATATAAAATCAACATGTGAATCCACAGGATTTCTATATGCCAAATGTTGACAATCAGGGAAAGAAACCAACATATTTACAAGAGCTGCAAATAAAATAAAATATCTAGAAATAAACATAACCAAAGAAGTGAATTATCTCTTTAATTAAAACTTAAAAACATTGGTGAAAGAAATTGAAGAAGACAAAAAAACAATGGAAAGATATTCTATGTTCATGTAATGGAAGAATCATTATTGTTAAAATGTCCATACTTCCCAAAGCAATCTACAGATTCCAAGCAGCCCTACCAAAATATCAATGACATTTTTCAAAGAAAGATAAAAAATATTCCAAAGTTTATATGGAACCACAGGTTCTCTGGAATAACCAAAGCCCTCCTGAGCAAAGAGAATAAACCTGGAGGGATCACATTAACTGTCTTCAAATTATAATCCAGAGTTATAGTAAACAAAACAGCATGTCACTGTCATACAACCAGACACATAGGCAAATGAAACAGAATAGAGAACCTAGAAATAAATCCACATATCCATCATGAATTTATCTTTGACAAAGATGCCAAGAACATGCAGGGGGTGAGGAACAGTTTCTTCAATAAATAGTGCTGGGAAACCTGGATATCCATATGCAGGAGAATGAAACTAGAGCTTTATCTCTCCCAATATACAAAAATAAAATCAAAATAAATTAAAGATTTAAATCCAAGACCTGAAACTATGAAATTGCTAAAAGAAAACATTGGGAAAATGCTTCAGGACATTGATCTGGGCAATGATTTTCTGAGTAATACTCTCAACACATGGGCAACCAAAGCAAAATTGGACAAATGGGATCACATCAAGCTAAAAATCTTCTGCACAGCAAAGGAAACAATCATAAACGAGAAGAGATAACCTCCAGAATGGAACAGTATGTTTTCAGACTATCCATTTGACAAGGGATTAGTATCTAGAATATAAAGGGAGCTACAACAACTCAATTGGAAAAACATTAAATCATCCAATTAAGTAAATGGGCAAAGGATCTGAATAGACATTTCCCAAAAGAGGACATACACATGGCCAATAAGTTTTGAAAAATGCTCAATATCATTAGTCTCCAGAGAAATGCAAATGAAAACTACTCCAGTTAAAATAGTTTTTATCAAAAGCTAGAATTTTTGTGCAATAACGAATGTTGGTGAGGATGGGAAGAAAGGGGAACCCTTGTACACTTTTGGTGGGAAAGCAAATTAATTCAACCACTATGGAGAATAGTATGGAGGTTTTCCCCCAAACTAAAAATAGAACTACCAAATAACCCAGAAATTCCACTGCTGGGTATAAATCCAAAGTAAGGGAAATTAGTATATTGAAAGGGTATCTACACAATCATGTTTTGTGGAGCAGTATTCACATTAGCCAAGATGTGGGATAAATCTAAGTGTCTATCAATGAATCAATGAATAAAGAAAATGTGCTATATATGGAATATTATATGGCCACAAAAAGAACAAAAATCCTGTCATTTACAATAACATGGGTGGACCTACAGGACATTATGTTAAGTGAAATAATAAATACAGAAATAATAAGCACAGAAAGACAAATCTCACATGTTCTCACTTATATGTGAGAGCTAAAAATATTACTGTCATGGAGGTTACCAGAGGATGGGAAGGGAGAGTGGGGAGAGAGGATAAAGATGGGTTAATAGGTAAGAAATAGTAAGATGGTTAATAGGTAAAGAAATATAGATGGAAGGAATATATCTAGTGATCAGGAGCTCAACAGGGTACTATAGTTATATTGTTAACAGTATTTTGTTGTATATCTCAAATATCTGTAACATTCTCAACACAATGAAAATGATAAATGTTTGAAATAATAGACATCCCAATTACCCAGATTCAATCATTGTACATTATATCCTTTATCAAAATATGTTATGTATCCCATTCATATGTTCAACTATGAAGTCTCCATAAAACTTAATAATACATTTAAAAAATATTTGTGGTGAGTCTCAGATTCAAATTTTATTATGTGTGCTTTTATCTGGCAATTATTGGAGACTTAGATGGGGGTGGTGATACAAGGAAGACTTCGCTGAGAGGATAAATAAGCAGAGAGCCGACGAATTAAGGCTCAGCATTTATTGGCTAGCTGAAAGAAGAAACAGCATGTGCAAAGCTCCTGAGGGAGGAAAGAGCTTGGCATACTATGAAGCTAATTTAAAGGTTTCATATAAAGGCTATAACCCAACTATAGCACAAGAATATGGGAAGGGAGGGGAGGGGGGAAGTTGGGGTGGAAGGAGGGTAATGGGTGGGGCCACACCTATGGTACATCTTAGAAGGGTACAGGTGAAACTTACTAAATGCAGAATACAAATGTCTTCATACAATAACTAAGAAAATGCCATGAAAGGTATGTTAAACAGTTTGATGAAAACATTTCAGATTGTAAATGAAGCCAGCACATTGTACCCCTTGATTGCACTAATGTACGCAGCTATGATTTAATAAAAAAAAAAAAAAAGGACACACACACACACACACACACACAAATATAAAACATGGAAAGACTCAGGTCAGCCATAGTAAAGTGAGCAAGGAAGAGAATGGTCTGGAATGGGACCAGAGAGCTAGGTGGGATCAAACCAGGCAGAAGATAAGCTCTCTTATAGCAGTGGTTTGTTGTTTAAATAAATCCCTTTTCAAACCATTTTGCACAGAAGTTCATAGCATACAACATATAAAATTGAAACTACTTAGCTTAAAGGGTGAGTGAGAATAAAGTTCACTTTGAGGGTCTAGCCCCTCTACGTATTTGATTGCTGTCACATCTGCAGTAACATCCCTTTATGGCACTAAATTGTGTGCAATACCAGATCATGGTGTCCCCCACAACTGATACCCAGAGAGGGGAAGCAACTTTCTAGCTACTGAATTTCAGGAATAGGGGGCTGATGCTTATGAAATGAAAAGCTTCTAAATTCATCTTTATGATAAAGATAATTCGAAGTATTGAAAATCGACTTAGCATTTTGCTTTTGGAGAGTAAACTGATAAGAATGCATAGAAATCAGTTCAACATTTTAAAATTACACCTCCCAGTCATTTCTGTTAAGAGATTGTTGGTCACTAAAAGAATTCTAGCACTTGAATTCCAAGGAGAGTCTACTTGACCTTGCCCAGCTCAGGGCAATTCATCTCCAAGGAGGAAGTACTAACATTTAATGAACTCATACTATGTCACCGGGTTTCTCTTCTACAAATGAGGACGACAGTAGTCAAAGGAATTTGTTTAAGGTTACCAATTCATCAGGCACAGGAAGAGAATTTGAGTGCAGACCTAGCTGAGTATAAAGCATAAGTATCATAGTCTGAGAGAGGACTGACGTAAGGTATATTGCTGCTTTTTCAGAAGGCGAATCTCCAGAAATGATTTTGGCTTTTTGTTTTGTGTACAGTATTTTTAATCTTGCAACGATTTGTGACTCACTTGCAAGAGAATGAATGCTGAGGTTTTCAGACAGGTTGTCAATTCCATCTGTGAAATTTTTAATTTCCTATATTCCTCTGGGGTGTCAGTCATCTGCCTTCCCACAGGAGAGCTTTGTCTTTCTCCCTAGGATCTATCAGATTGCCTATGGTGATGATACAAACAACATAATTAATGCAGGACTATGAAACACTTCAAAAGACATTTTTTCTTTTGGTTAGACTTAGAACATCTCAAAGTTTTGTGCAAAGAATTTTAAATGCTACATATTATTTTTACACAATGAATATTTATTATTATAATTATCATTTTGTTTAGGAGGAGAAAGAAAAAGTACTAGAGAATAAAAGAGAAAAAAATTATATATACTGAAGGGAAAATAAAGTATGCCTGCTTCTTTCTTCTGATTTATGGCCATTATAATCTATAAAAGGAACTCACTGAAAACAGTAGCACAGAGGGTTATGTTCCTAATAAAAACATAATTAAAAACATGAGTTTCCTGTGTATTTTCCATGAGATGAGAACACACTGCCAACAAAAGTTACCTGAAAAAATTTGTTACCATATTTCAAATGCAGAGTGCTATAATTTAAATGTGTACCCTAAATTTTATGTGTTGGAAATTTAATTTCGAAATTCATATGTTGATAGTTTTTGGAAGCGAGGCCCATGGGAGGCAAATATGATTACAGAAGTCATGGCATGGTGGTGTTCACCTGTAGTCTCAGCTACTCAGGTGGCTTAGGCAGTAGGATTACTTGAACCCAGGAGTTTGAGGCTAGCCTGGGCAACATAGCAAGATCTCCTCTCTTAAAAAAAAAAAATACATGAGGATGAGGCCCCCATGATGGGACTGGTGGAGTTATAGGAAGAAAAAGAGAGATCAGAGCTGCACATTCTTGTCCTCTGGCCACGTGATACCTTTTGGCTTGTTATGATGTAGCCTTGCCAGATATCAGAACCATGCACTTGGACTTCCCAGCCTTCTAAAGCATGAGTTAAATGTACCCTGTCTGTAGTATTCCATTATAAAAACAGAAAATGAACAAAGACACTGGGGGAAGCCAAGAAAGATAAGTCTATTCAAGGATGGTAGAGAGCTTTTCCCTCAGGTCCCAGCTGTGACAAACTGATGACTGTGGAGTGTTCCAGTCAGAAGGACTCTGAAGCTGAATCTCAGCTGTGTGGAATGCATCACTGTCCAACTAGCAAGGTCTACCATGGCTAAGTGAGGGTTTGTTTCTTGTCAAATGTAAATGTTAGTTAGAAACTGGGTATTAATAGAGATCAGAACAATCTGTGCCAACTTAAAGCATATAGAGTAGAATCTCCATACTTTACCATCTCCCTACATTAACCACCTCCTCAAATTGACCTACTTTTCATAGACCATGTACATATCAATACAGTATGTCTAATTCCATTGCCACCTCTGTATGTTGATTAGTTTGTTATAGTTCCTTGGGTGGTCAACTTACAGAGGTTCTTCTGTATGTGTAATAAATAAATATATATGTATATACATACATGTGTATACACATATAAATGTTATATAAATGTACGCAATCTTTAATAAATTATTTTTGATTATTTGGTTTACCAAGTCCCTGATAAAATTAAATTTGGGAGGATTTGTCTTTCTCTCTAACATAGAAAGTAGAAAACCAAATTCCGTTCTCATAATGACTGTAAATAACTGATTTATTTTATTAAAATTTTATGATGCTTGATAAATAAATATATTAACAAAGAAATATTCACAAATGGGTAAATAGACAGTATCTTCATTCAACATAGTGTAGGGGTAAGGCAAGCTGAAAACGTGCTTATGCTGTTGGGACAAAGCTGAAAATATAGTGAATCATCTGGAGAAAAGAAGAGAATGGAAAGTCTGGATCCAAAAAGAGAAATTGACAATGGAAGATGATTTTCTAAACTGCAAAGAGAAAAGCAGTGCATGCTAACACGCGAAGCTCAACTATTGCCAGAAGAATTGACTTATTTAGAAACAACCAATCACTTAATGTTCAGAAGGGACCAGAGATACAGAACTGCTTCTTACTCTGTGATGTTTTGTGGGAGAAGTTAATTGATGGTAGCTGATGTTTACTACATATTCATATGCTAGGTGTCTTAGATGATATCTATTTTATCTCAAATATAATGGTAGCATAGTCCGTGGGGGTAGGTACTGCTTCAAAATAATAAAACCAGGGCTTAGAATGACCAGGTGATTTCCCATCTCAAAATCATGTAAAAGGTCTATGTCCTAATCCCCACAGTCTGTGAATGTCATTTTCTATGGCAAGTAACTAAGTTAAAGATTTTGAGATGAGGCAGTTTTTGTGTATTATCTCAGATGCAACCTAAATGCAGTCAGTCACATGTATCCTCATGACACAGACACAAGAGGAGAGGCAATGTCTCTTCACTGGCAGAGATTGCAGTGATGCACCCACAAGCCGAGGAATGCCAGCAGCCATCAGTATGTGATGGAGGTAAGGCACAGCTCTCCCTACAGCCAAAGGAGAGAGTGCAGCACTGCCCACACCTCGATTCTGGCTCTGTAAAACTGACTTTTGACTTCTGGCCTGCAGAACAGTGAGAGATTAATGTCTCTTGTTTTAAACCACCAAGAGGTAATTTGTTCTAATAGCCATAGAACTTAATACTACAATGGGTTTAGAAACGAACAAAGTTGAATACTTTTTTCACACAGGAAAGTGTCTGTCCCTAGACTAGATAATCTTTCCTTAGCACACACTTTCTAGTGCCTCGAACTTTACCTTTTGTAATCTTTGCCATGTTTGCTTTCATCCATCATGTTTACCTCTGTGTTCCAAGGTGTCTGGCAAAGTAACTGGCACATTTGTTCAATGATCAAATGGTGTTCAAGGTACAGGGTCAATAGGTGGTGAAAGTTGGATTGTGACTTTTGTAACTCCTGGGAGGATAATGTCCTCTGGAGAGGCTTGCAGGTTGGGAGTAGGACACAGAGTTAACCACCGAGTACCCTACATGTCCCTGTGAGGATGGGTAGTCATTTCAGAAAACACACACCTGCAGTTATTAAAATTTCAAAGATATAGGACTTTTGACTGAGCAGATCCTGCTTTTGGGAATTACTAGTACAATTATAAAGCATTATTATAATGCTCATCCAGGTATAATATCCTGAAGAAAATAAGTATATAATATTAGGCAAATACTTGAAGTGATCTTAGAATATCTATGTTATGGAATATTATGGAACCATTAAAACATTAACTATAATTTTGTAACTATAATTAGCTATAACAGTTGACTGCGAGGATTGCCCAGGAGACATTAACTAAGAAGAACGAGATAAGAAGTGTTACTATGCATTTTAATTTTGTAAAAAAAAAAAATCAACTTTTCTTTGTAAATATGATGTATTACAACATGTAAGGTCTAATTACATATGCAAAATATTACCCAGCGTGGCCATAAAGTTCATGGGCAATTTAAAATAGTGCAGAATTCAACATTGCACATGAACTTTATGGCCAACCCGTATATGTCTTATATAAATATAAACATATATACACATAAGACTAGGAACATTGATAATGATAGAGTTTCATATTCATGAACACATACCTTCTGAATTGTTAATAAGGGCATATTAATAGGAGCAGTGATATGGTTGGGAGAAAGAAGTAAAAGTGAAAAGCAAAGCAAAAGAAAATGAAAGACCTAATATGCTATAAACTACTAAAACATTAATGTAAGTTTGAATTTATATGTAGGTATACTTATGGACACTTTAAAATGATAAATGCAAAAGATGCTGTACAGAAACCAAGTATTATTTAGAAAATGGCTTCCATCAGGAAAGGGGGGCTTGACGGAATGATGGTAAGGGGAAGTTATTGGAAAAAATACTTTGTGCTGTGCTCCCAGTATGTTCCCAGTTATGTTGAAGTTTTGAAATAAATCAGCTGCAACACAGGAAGAAAGAGCCAGCTTTTTGGTCTGTCAAAGACCTCAGCAAAATCACTAGGCATGGGCTTGCTTGGGGAGTGAGAGGGAAGTGGGCACGGGGCAGGGCTCCTGAGAACAAGCAGTAGGTGCATCCACTATATCCAGTTGTATGATCCGGCTGTCACCACCATCTCAATCTATTCCCTGCCAAGGGAGAGAAGACTCAGCCCAGGCCAACCCCAATCCGAAGAGCCAAATCCACCGAACTGTGAACCCTGAGCTCAGCTATCTTAAAAATGATCTAGATTGGTTTCTCCCACTGTACATTTCGGTAGCACCCCTCTTTTCATTTTCATGGTATTGACATATTTCACATTTATCTGGGGGCCAATCATTGATGTCTGTTGTCCCCCTTTTCTTCCATACCCACCTCTCTAAGGAAGGTGCTTAGATTCGTTGAATCCTCAGGACTTTGCATGATGCCTGGCACTTAGTAACACCTGAGGAATATTTGTTGAAAGTCCTTAAACATAAATCTTTTCTACTACAAAACTTATAAACTAGTGGTTGTTCCTTTTTGTTGTTGTCATTATGGTCCAATTAGAAACTTGGATGAAATCTCAGGATTTGGTCACATTTTCTGAAGATTCATTGATCTCCAAAAGCCCATTCATGTAGGGTTAATCATTTCTAAAATATGTTAATTCCACATTTAAACAGCAGATGTTAACATTTATTGAATACTTAACTATTTGCCAGACTTGAAACTGTTTTACATGTAATATTTCAATTAATCGTTATAGCTGGAGGAGTAAATCCTATTTTTTTTTCTTTTTAAACAGATGAAGAATCAATTTAAGAGAGGCCAAGTTACTGACTACTCAAGCTAATCAGCAGCAGAATTGGGTCTTACACGGATGCCTTTCATTATTCCAGCCTTAGCTATCACCCTTAAACACTAACCCCTATCTGTTCTATGCTCCTGCCCATGATGAGCAATGGAGTTGTCCAGTGAAGACACTTAATCTCCTTGTAAGAGTCTGAAATGATGATATTAGCTTGAGCTTCTGACTTGCTATGAGCAAAGTTTTCTTGATGGAACAGGACAGGCTGTTCTCCCAACAGCACTCTTGATGCTTAGAGAACCTGCATTTGGGTTGCACTTGTTTAGCAGTTGGCAGAGCTGTGACGCCAAATTATCTTGTGCATGCTTTGAACCATTTGAATTGTCATTGTAGGATTTTGCCTATTGACAAAATACCATCCCCTGAATACTGATTATGTAAAATAGTACAGTTGTCTGGTGAGAGGAGACTAATCACTTCTTGAATGTCGTCCAGCAGAATGACTGCTCTTTTTTAGTGAAATGAGAAGAAGTTGCTTGTGTAATATTCTTTATGTAATTGGATTCAGGGTACATTCATATTTTACCACATGTTGATAGGAAATAAATAGACAAAGCCTTTTTTAAAATGCTTCATTGCACATATAAGTGTCTGTTGTCACAGTTGAGGCTAAAGGGAGTGAAACATGCCTTGTTTTGCATTCTTTTCATTTCTTCAGTGGTTACAACACTTCCATCAGAAATTAAGTTCACCCAAGAACACTAAGTGCAGTCTGAGCATGCTACTTAGCTCTCAGCCTTCTGGCCCTGAGGGAGAGCAACTCCTGGTTAATTTGGGGGCCATTAGCATGCTGGTGATTGATCGTCTGAGTTACTCACTTTTAAGCTTCATCGTTTTCACATTTAAAGTAATTTCGGTCAGTAAGAGTAAATTATACTCATTATATCCAAATGCAAATACATGTTTAGAAAGCATGTGGTTTAGAAAACAAATGGGATACAAACTCAACACTAATGCCTCTTTGGGGGCATCTGTACACCTCTAGGGACTATTTCCATTTCCTAGTTCTTCATAACTGTCATAGGCCATGCCTCCCTCCATGAAATCAGGAGATAGATTTATTTGTGTCATTCTCTCCACTGGTATGTGACAGAACACGTCCCCTGAAGTGAAACTCCTCCACCCTTGTTTTGTTCTTATTTTTCTTGTTTTCTTCACCAGAGACTGTACTAATCAGATACAACTTCACCTAAAATCTTGCAGAAATGGAAAAGACTCTCTAACCCCCAGGAGATCACAAAATTAGGAAACTGCTATGTTTAGAATATTTTCAGAATTACCACTGGCACTGATCATCAATTAGGGGTCTGTAAAGGCCTGTCTGAAGTAAACTTGTGGTGAAATAAAAATGGTTGCAAATTCTTTATTTCCTTACCCTTTGAGAGATGGAGACTAATTCGATTTTCTTGAATCTGGGCTTTCTTAACCACCTACTTGACCATTTCTGAGGAAGTGATATTCTGTGACTTTGCATGCAAAATCACAAGAAGCTTTACAGCTTCTGCCCATGTCAGTTGGACCACTGATTGGGAAATCCTTGGGCTGCCATGTAAGAAGTCTAACTACTTAAAGATAGTACGTAGGCCCTCTACTTGATAGTTGTAAAGAGGCCAATCTTCCAGCCATTTCTTCCAAGGCACTGGTTTTTGGTCTGTTTTTTGTTTGTTATTTTGTTAATTTCAGTGTAGTTTTTATCCTTATGGTATAGTGAAACCAACAGACCAGGAAACAATTGCCATTGAAAAGATAGTTTGTTACTCATGAGGAAGGACCTGCCATGCCCCACGGGGTCACAGGAGAAGCAATGGAGCAGGGTAATGAGGTTTAGAATTGGGTAATAGGAATAATTTCAGCAGGCTGTGGGATGTAGGGCTGTTGCAAATTGTCTGGTACTCGGTCCTTGGATAGGACCCAGAAGTATCTGCCCAGAGTGTAAGAACTCTGTGAGCCTAATAAAGGGAGACATGAGCTTTGGATTGGGTGGTTTGCATATGAAAGATATCAGGGAATAGTTCTTAGAATTAGCTGTGTCTCCTGAGATGGTGTTTCCAGTTGATACTAACATACACGGGCCATGAAGATGATGCTGACATTGAAAACTATGAAGTTACACAGATAGAGGAGGAAGAAAACTAACACTATCTCTGTTTCCATAAAAATTAATTTCAGAGGGTGTTAGGGTTTTCCCAAGCAGTCATTGAATTGCTGCCTTCATTGGTGTCTACATTTCCCTGTGCTGGGGGGTTGCTTCCATATGGAGTTTAATATGCACTCGTCTCTTTTCGATTCCAGGGGGGGATAGTAATGAAAATCTCCATATTTGTCATCAGCTGTCAACGGTGACAAATTTCAATTACCATCCTTCAGTAGCAGTTCACACTAGAGCAGGAAATCAGGATGGCACACTGGGATAGCATGCTTGTGACAGATCTATTTTAATTGCCTTTCGTATCCACATTTAACCTCTATCATTTTGACAAGAGAAGGAAACTCACAGAGGAGGTAACTTTTCCTGCCAGTGATCAAGGGTAAGAGGGTGGGAAAGCAGCCTGCTAGGAAGAGACTGGGCAACATCCATCAATATATGGACTGGCATTGATTGCTGGGCGTTTTTCCTTCCCCTGTGAGGCCCACCGTGGCAACTTTCTGTTATCAAAATACTTTGCATTTAATCAGCTGCCTGGATGGATGTTCCTGCTGATCATCCATAAATTATTCATCAATTAAAAAGACTTGGCACAAGTTATTTTTGCTTCTGAGAGATGAGTTTTCAAGAGCCCCATAGCAGGAGTTTCCCTTAGTGGATTCTCGATCCTTCTAACAATACTACTCATTTAGTCTTCTGATTGCAGCTTGATGGTTGCATCGAAGGAAATCTCTGCAGTGGCTGGCCATGTAGAGCTGTGCTGTTTTGCTTTTGCTACTTTCATTTTCTTTCATTCCAAGTAATCAAAGTGCTTTTCTTGAAATAAAGAGGAGATATTTTTTGCTAATGAGATGCGTTAGAAAAGCATTTATGACCTTTGATTTTTCATGTACCCATTTCTCAGAGGAGTTTCACTGTGGGTTGTTCTGTTTCTTGTCCTGGTTTCTGGTTTAATCCATTCAAAATTCATGATAATAATTAGCTAATATTTATTATCCCCAGCTACGCTTCAAGTTGTGGTATTGACCATACAACGTGGTTGTTTATTTTACTCTCCACACGACTCTTGTGATGCAGGCACTGCTGTTATCCAGACAACATAGATGAGAAAGAATCTTGGAGCTGTCACATAGTTTGCTCATGGTTACAAAGCCAAGAAGTCGTGCCTGGGACTCTTACTCAGAGAGTCTGATTCCAGAATCTGCATTCTAAATCTCTGTGCTCCATTGCTCACTGGCAGCCCAAGTCTGCATTGTTTTATTAACCTCTTTAGTAGTTATTACTGTCCTCCTAAAGAATAACATCCTTCCAGGGACTTACACATTTATTAATGCTTTGAAACCTAGAAGAGGAGGATAACGTGGCTTAGCCCATGTTAGGAAAAGACCAAAAGGGCTAAGTTAATGTTCTCAAAGAAAGTAAGGCTAGAGACAAGGACAGTAGTTAGACTACTTAGATTTATAGAACGTTATTGAGGGCATAGACCAAGGCTTTGCTAACTTTAGGAAAGAAAACGAACAAAAGTTTTAATGGAGTCAGGTGGACCCAAAGTGGGCAGAATCACTGGACATCTGTGACTCTTCCCTAGTCTTTTCTAAGTATGGAATCATAGCCGTAGTCTGGATACCTTCTCTTTTACATCTTTTTTCTCCCCATTTAGTTCACATTCAAGTTGGATTATGGGAGCTGTATCCACACAGAGATATTATCAAGGGACATATTGCCTTTTAATTCTAATCACTAAACTAATGGAACAAAATCTATTAGTCAACAATGTTTACTGATTATCAACTATGTATGTCATTAAAGGAATATGAAAAATGTTGTGAAAGATATTGAAGTTCTCTGAAATTTCAAGATGTTTAATGGACGCTCCTTTCTCCAGGTAGAAAGACTCTGAGAAACAGAGAAAGGTGTGGACAAATTTCCAATTTTGAGAAGGAAGTTAAGACAAGAGAGAGAGAACATGCACTTCTGTGAATACCAGGCCAAGAATAGACCCCAAAGGAGGAAAATTACAATCAGTTATTAATCATAGTGGAATCGAGAGGGGGTAAGAAGGTAATTAAAACCTTCTCCGGAATAGAGATTGCAACCTTTAAGTTGAAAGAATAGCCTTGGTGGAATTTAGTGGAACTCTTTCTAGTTATTTAAAGGATAAACTCTGGTGTTTGGTAGTGTTCCTTTTTAAATGCAGGCAAATCAAAAACACCCAGGGGTATGTGAATTAACTGTGCTCATTTATAAACTATAAAGTGCTTTACATCTAAGATAATGCATAAGACAAACTGAAGACAAATCTATGAATGAGTGTGGCCTTGCTAGTGCCAAGATTCCTTAGATTTCTCTAGGAAGTATTCTGAATGAGATATAATACATCTTGGGAAATCTCAGCCTCTTGGTATAATTGAAGAGCCTGTGTAATGCAGGGATGCCTTTTGAATGATTAATATGGGAGCACAGATTTGAGTTATAATAGTTATCTCTGCCCCTAAGAGTATAACACATTTATCTTGTAGCTCTCTAGCACCTGACAGCTAGGGCTTGGGGAGGGGCTCACATTAATTGAATGCATATTATATGTTAGGGAATGTCTGGGCTCTGTATATGATTTCATTGAACTCTCAAAGAGACTCTGTGAATAGGCACCATTAGTATTGCTAAACCTATAAGAAAACAGAAGAGCAGGGAGCTGAAATAAAATGGTCAATGGTCCTAAGATTGTCATGGCAAGAAGCTGAGTTTAAATATCAGGTCACAGATCATTAAAGTATACACTTCCCACTATTACATCATGCTGTCTTTTAGAGTATTTGTAGCTACTTTCTGCACATGGCAGGTTCTTAATAAATGCTTGCCATATGAACTTTGAAGAATCAGTCCACCTGTACTTAATGGACTTGAACTTTTATTATAAAGAAGTAAAAGTGAAATAAAGTACAATTAAAAACAACACATGAATCATAGAAATAAACATAACTAATAACAAGTATAGGAATTGAATGGAAAGTACCAGTAATGAAGAATAGTTTTCATTAAAGAACACTTCTTAAAAAGGAGAAGTGTAAACTTTGCTTTTAAAAATACATAATTCCTAATTAAAATTTTTACTCCAAATCATCTTACTCATCCCTTCGGAAACATATGTGACAGTTTTAGATGCCTAAAAGAATATTCATTCAATAGCAGTTTTAGTGCAGCATTGGTATACATTTTTCTTTCAGTATTAAGGGAAATTAAACACATTGCTGTTGAATTTTTTTTTTTTTTTTTTGGTCAGACTGCACAGGCAGTGACAAGGTTCCCCCACTAAAAATGTCCTCCAGGAAAATGTTCTAGCTAGGTCCTCAAGAAAATTTCGGTACAGACAGTGTGTTCTTAGGTATAAAGGTCACATTCAAGCAAGGCATACGCAACCTTGAGAAGCCGCCGAGGATTCTGAACACCGCCGAGCCTTGTGCCTTCCCACAGGGCAACATTCAATCCATTGCTGACTTCATTGTCAACTCTGCATCATAGTGAGTATGAAGGGGGAAAAAAACAGACGTAACTTTTGACCAAGCTGATTTGGTTACACATGTCCCTGAAGACCAGTCTGGGTGATAGGGAAGTCGACACACAGACTCTCTGTTTGGGACGGTTTAATTAAGGCACTTCAGCTGACATCTGCATAATGTAATGTGAATCGCATCAAATTGCAAGAAAGCATTTTTCATTCAATCCTTGCCCCTTACTCTTCATTACCACATAAAAAAGTATTTGCATTTATCTCATTTTAGGTTATTTCCATATCACTTTATAGGTGATCTCATTTTTTTACTTGTTCCTTCAAGGTTTTGTGTAGTTTTTATATGTTTATTTTCTGATCATAGACTTTGAGGCAGGTATAATAAATAAAAATCATAGCATGAGGAAATATCCAATATTTGGTTACTTAATAGACATAAGACATTTTACAAAGACTTTATATATATTATTTTATTTAATACTGTAACATTCGCATGAGTTCATTATTCCACTATTCATATTTTACAGATGGGGAACACTGAGTTGTAGAAGCTTGAAAGACATTTTTTGAAGTTATGGACATAATAAAAAGGTGGATTTGCATTTCAGACTTAGACCTATGCTGTCTTAAAACTCATGCTTATTCTAAGATCCCAAGTTATTATGCTTCAGCTTTAGATGGGAAAGCTGTAATTTCAGATGGATTGCTTCTTTTATTGTGTCACGTCAATGTGCGTTCACTCACTCAGCACCCACGTATCGAGAGACTGTCCCTTTCGTCCCCTCTTCTGTGACTCCCTCAGTTTAGTTTTTTGTCTGATTTCCTTCAGCTTACACTCAAAAACCGCCTTTACTCTCAAAAGAAAACTCCACAGTTAAAATAGTTTCCCCTTTCTTGTTTACTCCTGATACAGAGGTGTACAAGAAGAATAACAAGTAGCGAACGGTTTATATTCTGATCTTTAACTGCAAGTGAAAACTTTTCATGTTTCAGAGGAATTTCTGGATTCATTATCTTCTTCCTTCATCAGCAAAAACTTTTTTTTTTTTGAATGCCTCATCTCTTCTCTATTATAGTAGCTATACTGTTATGCATAATAGCGAGACTTGTATATCTCTATTATAAAAGTTTATATGCCTATAATATAATTTTTTTTTTGCAGTTTTTGGCTGGAGCTGGGTTTGAACCCATCACCTCTGGCATATGGGGCTGGCACATGATTCCTTTGAGCCATAGGCGCCTCCCCCTATAATATATTCTTTATGAACAGGAACATTGTCTCATTCATTGTGCCCTCACAACATCTACGTCTACCACAGGGCCAATGAGAAGACATTGAATAAGTATGGTTGCTCCAAATCCTTTTCTTAGCTAATGTGTGTATTCACCTGTGCAGTGAAGACATTTTGGCAAGTTAAATCAGACAACGACCCTGTCCTCATGGGCTTTATACCTTCAAGTTATCTCAGAAAGAGTACACAGAAGAAGGAGGAGAGGAATGAAGGAGAAACTGACATTCTGTAAGTTATTACAATATATGAAATGATATTAGACATCTTACGTGCAGTATTCCATTTAATGTCATAGTTATACTTCATAACAAAGCAAGTAAATTAAACTTTAACATTTGTGTTATTTGATAATATGAAAATAAGCCTAAGCCTTTCTGAAGCATGTTCAGGTGGCTGTTACTTCTGAGAGTTCTTTTCCTTTAGAAAAGGAAGAGTTTGCCATTGCCTATAGAATAAGCACATCACTTCTTTTCCTGCTATTCTTCTCATCCTTTGGGCATTCATTGGTGATGATTCATTACTCTGTTGTATTTAATTTTAAAAAGATATACTAAAAACCAAGAGTCTACAAAACTCCCCCTGCCCCCCAAATTTCAATGTGAAGAACAGCTGGGTTAAATGAATACATCTATAATAGCTACCAATGAGAGTCTGGTTCTTACTGCTTAGGCCACATTTTTGAACTGAAATATTGTTACTATTTTCTTACTTCTCTACAAATTGTATATTATACAAGCAGAAGTTGATGGAGACTTCATTTAGGATGAAGACCATCTCTGGAAATCTATTTATAAATATTCATTTGACCCAAGGAACTGAAATAGCTCTTTACCACTTGCCTAAAGTCAAAGCCTTCATCTCCAGGCTAGAAGCATAGTTGTAAACTATTCCTCTAAAAGGTGCTCTCCTTTGCAAATGAGGCAGAACTTATTTAAAACCATGAAAGGTGTCAGGCTAACCCAATGGGAAGCAGTGTGATTAACTTCAGAAGATGAAGAGTTTCCAGCCAGGCCTTATGGACAACATAATGCCAAGTTGTAGTAAAGGTCTCTCAGCACTTAGAGAGGCAAGATGACAAGGGTCTGTTTGTAGATTAAAAGAGATCAGCGTGGAGTCTCATTACTTTGATCACAGAATCTTAACAAGCCAGATATTGATTTGGTTTACAAGCAATCACAAGAGCCAAAACTGTGTCTTAGTGAAGTAGGTGGGAAGACGTGAATAAGCTAAACATAAATCATCAAGCATTATTACAAGAGCAAGAAATGAAGAAAAAGGAATAGTTTTGAAGCTAGTGCTGCCTTCCTGTTTGTGATTGTTAGCATTAGATAAGAATTAAAAGGTTTAACATAATGAAATACAAGTCCCTATTCTATGATTTCCTGCTTTTTGGGACTGTGGTAGCATTAACAATGCAAAATGTGCCCTTAAAGTTTAACAACTTAAATTTTAGGAGATTTTATGCATTTTTTAAGTTGTAAAAAAAAGTGATTTGCCTTCAAATTTGAATGATTTTTCCAATGTATTTGAAAAATCACTTTTGGGGTCTCCAAAGAGTAAAGAAGCTTTTCAAAAATAATTTTTAGTGTTTCTTGATGAATGAAAACATTTCTAAAATGCTATCTTGATAAATTCAGGATGTTAAGAGTGTAAATGCCAAAGAGGTCAGTTTATACACAATGCAATGTGGTGGTCACAGCAGGACATAAAAGGGCTTAGAAGTCTTAGAAGACTAAACCAGGAACAGATTTATGCAGTAAAAATAATACAGTTTGACATAATTTTATGCCACCAACAAGAATAGGACCCTGGGATAACAAAATGATGCCAAAGAACACTTAGGCACATGGTATATTCTATCCTGGTCTTTCCCATGCACTTTTTTGGCATTGCTGCTGTCAGCTGGTATTATCCATAACTTGAACAGAACTTGAAGGGGGAGTAGATTTAAATTATTATTTTTTTGGCCACAGACTCATTTAAAAAAATGGATGAAACTTTCATAAACTTTTACCGTTAAAAAGTCATGGCTTGGTGCCTGTAGCTCAGTGGCTAAGGCTCCAGGCACGTATACCAAGGCTGGAAGTTCAAACCTGGCCCGGGCCTGCCAAATAACAATGACAGCTAGCCCCCACAAATAGCCAGGCATTGTGGCAGGTGCCTGTCGCCCCAGCTGCTTGGAAGGCTGAGGCAAGAGAATTGCTTGAGCCCAAGAGTTTGAGGTTGCTGTGAGCTGTGACACCATGGCACTCCGCCAAGGGTGACATAGTGAGCCTCTGTCTCAGAAAATAAAAAATAAATAAAAATAAAAAGGCATATGTATACCTGCAAACAAAATTTTATGCACAAATTGTGTGGATTATCGTAATCATTAATCAGTCTCCTCAGAAGCAGATGCTAAAATGCACAAGATTGATTAGGGTGATGGCTGTGAGCAGCAATGCTGAAGGACCTGGAGGAAGCAGATGACACAGGTCTGCCTCAGTGCAGGATAAAGGGATGAGAGGAGGCCTCTCACACAGCACCGTTCCAGGAGGAGGCCACAAGGCTGCAGGGGAGTCCTGAAGCCACAGTTACCCATAAGAGAAATCCCACTTCCCTAGGAACAGGTGTCTTAGTACCTCCACCCTGCTCAGTCCCTGGCCAGGAGAAGCTTGTGGGGTATGTGGGCTCCCCGGAACATTTCAGTGAACTGAGGGCAGCAGCAGGGCCCATAAGTCAATCATACTCCCTGCAGCCGGAGTTTGGAGCAAGGAGCATTCTCCTGGCTCCCACACTCATAGACCCCAGGGTGAAAACCTTGTTATGTAAGCGATGTTGGTTGTTGTCTAGAGAACAGTTTGCAGTGGGGCAAAGAGTCACTGTTACTTTATTCCTGGTATCATTATAGAATGCTGAAGGAAACACAAGGTATCCTGACCTCACATATAAGAACTGTTGGATACTTCCACGCTGAAAAGGGGAAAGCTGCCATGAAAAGAAAGTGAATCAACTCAGGATTCAACTCAGGACTAAGTTGTAAGATGATGTGAGCCCAAGACTCAAGAGCTCATAAGTGGTCCCCCCTTTTCTGAAAGTTGTACCCAGAAGTCGATCACATTAACATAGTTCAGAGTGGCGCAGTGGAAAAACAAAATTGACCCTGAAATCTCTATTCTGTGTAGCTCAATTGGTTATCGAGCTCAACTGGTTCAATAAACAGGTGTTGAGCCAATAACTTCACACTAGATTCTGCTGCACGCCAAGCAGCCAAGGGCAAGAAAATGCAGTTGCTCACCTCAAGGCTCCCACAAGAAAGGCCTGGCAGCTTGATATGTAGTTTGCTACTCTCCCATCCCTTTGCCCCTTGCCCTTGTCTACCACACCCTCCATGCCTCAGGGTTGACCCTGGGCTCTGCACCACTTTGCCTTTTGACTTCTGGTTGGGTTTATCTAACCAGAGGCATCAAGGAGGTGACTGGAAGGTGGGAAGAGAGAGGTCAGGGCTTTTCTTTTCTCCTCCTCCCTGCTCTGGACTGTGTTTTCCACTGATAATTGTTTCCTGTGATGACAGTTGTAGATAGCTCCTTTTCCACTGCTTCAGCTCTCAATGTCACAGTAACACCTTTTGCTCTCTTTGCTGTTTTATGCCTTTGGGTCTCAGTGATGCCTCAATGTCATGAATCTCTGGTCTTTAACATCCCTCACTGGTTTCATTAACCCTTCTCATGGCTTTTATGGCATATTTTTAATTCTCTTGAGCTATTTACAGACTACTCTGTGCCTGCCAAGTCTTTGACTGTTACAGGAGAAGCCATTCATAATACAAGAACAAAAAGGAGGAGCATCACGAGAGAGGAATTCTGCACTGACCTTTTTTAGAAAGCTCTTTTCTGTACATGTAGCAATGGGGGGTGAGGCTGTTGAGAAAGGTTATGTGATATGGGATGTTAATAATTTAACACAGGAAAAGGAGAGTGTTAGATGAAGACTTAGCAAAATTTAGTCTGACATATTCATTCAGATTTGTCTTTTCCTCTCTGTATCTTGGCTGAACTATCTTTTAGTTCTACAAAATGTTACCACTTTGGAAAAGTCCATGAACTCATCTCATATTTATTTACTGATGAAGAATGACGATCCGTTTATGGGTACGATAAGCTTGGGGACTGAATACTAGAGTTATGCCTTAGGGGAATATTTTCTTTTGAATATGATGTTCACTTTCTCAGCATAATATTCTCACCAAGGGCCATCCTCACTTCATTAAAGACTGAGAAATGGGGACTTGGGCTAATGTGTGTAGCTGATAGAGTTTTTAATAGGTTATTTTATATGTTTTGTGTTTCTTTGGCTGCTTTGACCTTTTGATAATACCTCGATCCTTTTGACAGGTTGGCTAATTTAGCATAAAACTATACCAAGCAAGAGAAAGCTTTCTTCTTGAACATCTGAGAAAGATGTGGACATGTTGGAGGAAGTTAAACAAACGTGAGTCTTTGACCTTCTCCTTTAGTTAGTGCTGTAGTCCAGTGAACTCATTACAGGAAAATCTGTTACCATCACCTGCACGCTGGCAGATGCCTGGTTCTGAATGCATGCTGCCCTCCTGACAGGGGCTCCGGAGCCACTCACTTCACGCACGACCCATCCTTGCTAAATAGCAAATCCCTGTAGTCACTTGCATTAGGCAAAGCTGCTTGATGCACATTAAAGGAAACCTTCTGAACCTCACAGTCATTTCTTTTTCTTTCTTTCTGTTCATTTCCTGATTTTTGTGGTGCTTTAGTCTTATCAGACATGCTCATACTCTGGGCAGCTAATGAATATAGATGTTGTTAGTATTTATTCTTGCAGCTGTAAAAGACTGGATTTGGAAGCAATGCCAGCTTTTAGCTTCCAGGAGACTTTTAGTAAATGAAGCAACTTAGATTCTGCTGAATCCAAAGGGGACATTAGAGTCTAGAGAAATGACCTACGTGCCTTTCCCCACCTGTTATCTTAAAAGGAAAGTAAACAGTAAGACAGGATTCCTTTTTTTTTTTTTTGGAAATTTAAAAAGTTATTTATTTATTTTTTAATTTATATTTTTATTGTTGAATCATAATTGAGTACATTAGTGCAAGCAAGGGGTACAATGTGCTGGTTTCATATACAATCTGAAACGTTTTCATCAAACTGTTTGACATAGCCATTATGTCATTTTCTTAGTTATTGTATGGAGACATTTGTCTTCTGCGTTTAGTAAGTTTTGTCTGAACCCGTCTAAGATACACCATAGACGTGGCCCCACCATTTACCCTCCCTCCACCCATCCTCCTGGAAATTTAAAAAGTTAAAAGAAAAATGTTTTCAGGCTTAATAACTGTCCTCGTGTTTTTTGTATCCTTAGTTAAATATTGGTTCTTTTCTGTCAAATCTTCCTGAGAGCTTGTATTTTAGTATGCACACTTTATGGAAAACTCTAATCCATACTTCATGACAATTGCACAGAGCCTGAAATTATGGCATTTCAAATAAGGGCTGAAAGTGACAAGGTGGAAAGAACACTATCACAATCCTACTGTATTGGTAATTTACTTTTTGAGCTTGGACCATTCTCTTCACCTGACTTTGAGAGATGGGGTTAGTTTATGTAACTTTTCAGTTTTAACACTGATTTTGATGTTAAAACCAGCCATTTAAAGGTGATGCTAACCCTGATTATTAGCAAATAAACATGGCTAATGGTGAGATTTAATGGTAAGTCTGTTCAAGTCAGACGTTAGCCACGCGATACAGAGATGTTTCGGATCAATCTATGGCACAAAATTGGACTGAAGAGACAAATCTGAGATATGTAGCATTTTAAAAGAAATAGAATTTCACTACTGCTCCTTTCTCACAAAAATGTAAACTAGTTTTAAAAATGTGGGTTGGGGTTATAGCATATGGCACACTCCTTGGGGGCAGGACACAATTATAAGAGGGACTTTACCTAACAAATGCAATCAGTGTAACCTAATTCTTTGTATCCTCACTGAATCCCAAACACTAAAAATTTTTTTCTACCAGAAAAACACAATAAAATTGTGGCCAGAGTATTTTACCAAATAAATAACTATTGATCTTTTTGCACTTTAATATATCCAGCTAATATGTGATTCATATCTTAATAACTTGTATGCACATGAGTGAACCTCAAATATTTGTGATTTTACAAATTTTTGCATGACATTCTCTGTATCCTCATCCTCAGCATGACTGCAGGTATCCTCTTATAACAGTGCTCTTTTCTAGGTATGGCATCGTCCAGATGCCCCTGTCTAATGCTTTGTAATATGCAACTATTCTACTCTTCTCATGGACTCACCCACTTGAATGATGTTTATACCATCTAGTGGGTCACCATGGAGACAAAAACAGTTTGCACACTCTTCTTGTACAGGATAAAGTGGGAATGGGGCTACAATTGCCACCTTTTCTGTGGTTTTCTACATGAAATGTTATTCAGGGCCATTTCAAATTCAAATGCAGTCCTACATATTATTAAATAAGAATAAAGAAAGTTGTATTAACCAATTTTTGAATTAAGTAGAACTAATTGCCCCAAAATGAGGTGCTAATTTATCTTTTGAAGGAGTCTCATGTGACTGGGAGAAGGTGAGATTGAGGAGTGTCTAGATTAGGAAATAAAGCAGTCTGAACTGATTCCAGAACTGATTCTGGAAAGGTGATATTAAACTAGAATGCACCATGCAAATATGAAAGTTAATGGTGGCACAATACAATTAAAAAACCCATGGTCATGTGACTGACTGAGTTCTAGACCAGTGATTTTTCAACCACTGTGCTGCTGAGGCCCACTGATGTCCTGTGAAAGAATCTTAGCTGTGCCACAAAAGTTTAAAAGATTATTAATTAAATTCTTTTTGAAAGAAGTTTAAAGCATAGCAAATATAAATTTTTTTACTCTTGTTTTTGATCAACATAATTTAAGTGTGCATGGAAGGTTAATTATAGGTTTAAGCGAGCCATGAGATTAAAAAGGTTGAAAAACACTGTTCTAGACCATGCCATATGACAAGAAATGACATGTCCTGTCAGCAGACCTGGTTTTTAATCTCCTATGCATATGCCTCATATGGCCACCTGGAATAGGGTAACCCATAGGGAAACTTTGGAAGACATGTTTTGAAGATAGCAAAGCTTCCGTCAGCCCATATTTGATGATGGCCGAGAGGAAGACTATTCTGGCTATCTGCTCACTTGTCTCATCTTGTTATATGAATAAATAAATAATCTTCTGTTGGTTGACAAGATTTGTTAAAGAAGTTAGCTTTACCTAATGAATACAAAATCTAACAACGCATAAATGGATGACAGTCACTCATAAACTTTTTGTGGGATCATATCTCTTCTGAGAATCTTATGTCAATTTTGGAAATTTTCTTCTTAAAAGAGCTTATATCCAGCATACACTATATTTTGCATATAATTTACTGACCCTTATGAAGTACATGCATGGATATTAAAGATATCCCATTTAAAGGATATTCAAATTCAGACATGAAGCAAATGATCACGGACCATATAGGAAGGCAAATTGGCATAAGATATCTCAAAATCGTTGTTGGAGATTTTGTCATTTTTTAATATGTAATTCTGGGCACCTAAATTCCAAGGATAAGGCTTAGTGGGCAAGACTCCCAGCCACTGATAGTAGAGTCAGGAGTGCCACAGGCTCTGTGCTCAGCTTTTGGGGTTCTAGAAGATCAGGTGTACAATCTATCATACAATAAAACTAATAAATTAGGAATAGCTTTTATGTGAATTAGGCCTTTTAGTTGCAAAGAAAAGAGATTTATGAAAGTGAACTGAAGTCCTGGGGGTTGGTACTAAAAATATATATGGCATTAAGGAAGACTGCATTCTCACAGAAATAGCAGTGCACATGCAATGTCTTGTATTAGTAATACAAGACATACAATGTCTTGTATTAGTAATTAGTTTTGAATATAAAGCAGCTAAGGGCCGTGTTATAGGTTCTCTCTAGAAACAAAACCTTTTCATTGTTTGTTTGTTTCTGTAATGGCATCATCTTTCATCAGGCCACTTCTTTATTCTGCATTTATCTGTTTGGGTCAGTTTGAACCTGCTTATTTTTCCTTCTACTAATTTAAGGCTCTGCCTATGGGACAGCAAAAGAGAAGTTGGTTCACAGAATTATCCATGATTACACCCTGTGGCTGTTTGGTCATACTAGATTACCACATAGATTGTTTTACCGTTTAACTAATGGTTGCACTTGAGTTATGGACTTACCATGGTAGTACACATATCTGGAGGTTTGGAGAAGAGAAGGCATAATCGTATAAAATAAATATTAGTATTGAGTACATTGAATACTCTCTTTTCCATTCTTGTAATATTTTACTAAGAAGATCATGCTTCAACTCTAATGTACCCACATATCAGTGTCAAATAAAAAAATAAATAAATCTTGAGCCCCAAACTTAAAATTTCTCTCAGTACAAATTTTGAATGGGGCAGCTTCCCAAAGTATAGATGATACTGTGGCTGTGGCTAGTGTTGTATCTATCTACAATAGCCATTGATGTGATAGTAAGCCAGCTTTCTGGAAAAAAGGTTAGGTTTTTATTTATAGTGTTTGCCAATGTTCATGGTGTAAATACTTTCACCTTGGCTAATTTCAGCTACTTATGGTTTTCAAAATGGTTTAAAAATTCCTAAATATTTAATAATTGGATCTTATGAGCTGGAAGTTTTCAGTATCAGTACATCATTCCTGTAACAACCTATGTATACTAAACCAGACTGAAACACTTCTACATTGCTGGTGGGAATGCAAACTAATTCACCCGTTTTGGAAAGACGTTTGGAGAATACTCAGAGATCTAAAACTAGACTTGCCATTTGACCCTATAATTCCTCTACTGGGTATATACCCAGATGACCAAAAAACACATTACAACAAAGATATCTGTACCAGATTGTTTATTGCAGCCCAATTCATA
>CAUYRH010140811.1:0-21283 GCA_963574655.1 Perodicticus potto
GGTAAATGGTGGGGCCACACCTACAGTGCATCTTAGATGGGTTCAGGCGAAACTTACTAAACGCAGAATACAAATGTCTTCATACAATAACTAAGAAAATGACATGATGGCTATGTCAAACAGTTTGATGAAAATGTTTCATACTGTATATGAAACCAGCACATTGTACCCCTTGATTGCACTAATGTACTCAGCTATGATTCGACAATAAAAAAAATAAATAAATAAATATTTTTATAATAATTTTTTATAATTTATTATAATAAAATTTTTATGATAAATAATGTTTATAATAAAAATTTATTATAATAATTTTTTATAAAATGCTTTTATTATATTCATTTCAAAAAATACCAATTTCAAAGTGTGAAAATCCTTTTGTTGCTTTTTCAAGACTTTGAATACTTTGAATAGATTAATTTGATTATTTACAGATAGTGATATCTACCTGAAAATTATAACTCTTATGTTTATGAGCCATGCTATTTTACATCAATGATTAGGTAATAAAACATCAGCAGGGCTGAGGGCCAATAGTTCAGTGATTAGCACACCAGCCACATACACCGGGGCTGGAGGGTTCAAACTCAGCGTGGGCCTGCTGAACAACACCAACAACAAAAATAGCCTGGCATTATGGCAGGCACCTGTAGTCTCAGCTACTTAGGAGGCTAAGGCAAGAGAATCACTTAAGCCCAAGAGTGGGAGGTTGCTGTGAGCTGTGACGCCCCAGCCCTCTACTGAGGGTGACATAGTAAGACTGTCTCAAAAAAAAAAAAAATCAGCAAGCTGTAGATATGTTGTTTAGTCATACCTCAGCCATAACACACAGCATACTATCAATACCCTATCTGCTTCAAAATTTGAATGTTTCTGAAAACATTTCAGACTCACTAAGATTGGCAACCTCAGACGGATTACAGAAATTCAGAGTCCCAGGAATGCAATTCTCCTCCTCATAAGACCCCTATTTTTTTTTTTCATTTCTATTACTTTCTCCTTTTCTTCAAAGGTGAGGAGACATGAGAAGAAATCCAGGGTGAGAGAATGTTCTTCCTACTCACTCAGGCAGCTGCCCTACACCAGGTGTTGGACTGAGCTCACCCTGTGGGAGGAAGGCAGACAGTCACACGGATTCAACATCTTATGAAGAGTAGCATGTGAAGGTTATGCAGAATCAAAACTATTTATGCAGTATTCCAAAGATTCTCTCATATTTGTACGAGTTTTCCAGAGGCTACATTGTATTTAATATGACAACAAATTGAATGAAGCAGAAAATCGAAGAGAATTGCTAACATGTACATCAGTGCCACTCTTGTCACTACATATTTTCAATTCCAGAAAATGTAGTTATCTTATGAAAAATACATGTGTGTTAACATGTAATGGATTTAGTGTCAATTTTAGAACACATATTAATAAATGTTCCACATATCAATTTTAATGTAAGGCAATGTTAATAGCAAGAGCACATAATTATTGCATGCCCTCAATAATTTTGGAGGGTAACATGGCACTGAGACCAGAAAGCTTGAGGACATGGACAGTGAGGAACTCGTGAGGGGAGGCCCTTAACCGTGAACTGTATTGTACCGCGCCCCATCAGAGACGGAAAGAAGTGCAGGTGTGGTTGATGATGATGTTTGGTTTGCTGCCCCTCCCTGCCATCTGTCAGTCGATCTTCAGGGCTGTGATGCTAAATAAAGAATTGTAGTTGGTACGTCCATGAACATGTGAGCAATGGGCTCCAATGAATAACTGAGAAAACTCCCTGCACTCCCAGAGCCCCTTTCTTTCTCAGGTCGTCTGTTCAAAGTGCATGGTTATTTGAGTCTTACAGAAGTCACCTTATTGAATATACTTCTGTAGTTCAGTAAGTTTTGGTTAAAGCACTAGTGAAACAAGGAGACTCCATCAGTACTTACTTTTCTCCTTTCCGTTTGTAGCTATCTTCCATCAGCTAAGTCTCAACATCCTTTGGGTGTCATGCCAAAAAGGTGTGCCATCAGTTCATTCAGCAACTGACTGATTAATCAGTTCTTGCCTGCTCTCCAGCAGAAAACCTTGCTTCCTTCTTGGTGGACTAGGCCATTAACAGTGCAACCAAATAGTTCTGTGAATAGAAGTGTTCAACTACACTCTTATTCACTGTAAGTGTCTCATATTCTGAAGGGGTGGAGGCAAGGTCAGTGCAAGTGTCCTCCTGTGCCTTGGGAGAGGACTTTAGGATTTCCTTTTTAATAGATTTTGCTAAGAGTAGCAAAGGCACCATAAAAAGAACAGTTAACAAAACTGTTTTTTTTTCATTACCAAACTTAATATAAATACTTCAACACAAATGTTCTTTTTTTAAATTATTCATAAATGGTATCTTTGCTGAAATGGGGGGAAGTGGAGATACATAAGAATAATCTTAGAACTGATTGCAATTTGAGAATACTAACATAACAATATTTTTTAACCCCAACTAATATTAAGAATGATTCCTCATCACTAAAAGATAACATACAATAAAATAAAGAATGCAGGTTAATTTTTAATTTGACTTACATTAAATAGTTGTCATGTAGAGGTAAAACTGTAGATAATTTTAAAGTATCCAGAAGGTCTCAACTTAAGCAAATGAGATCTCAGATGTTACCCTCTGACATCCCTTACTTTTATTTTTCCCTCAGGTACAAACTCACATCAGGACTCCTTTCCTATGCAATTAACAAGGTGACTGTCTTACCTAGCTGACATTGTCCCTCTTTATTTTGGGGACTGCAGGAATTTGCCACTTATACTAAGATTATGTTTTTGTGAGAGGCCACAGAGCGCCTTTCTTTAAGGCTATCAAAGCCTTCCTCATTATCCTTTATGGGCTGTGCAGAAAACAGCTCAACTATTAGATATTTAACTGGAGTGCAATAGAATGGGTTTGCTGGCCCTCTCCAGTTCCTTGGGTAAAATCTCTGTTCATAATCAGTTTCTGGTTTTTTAAATGACCCTCAAGAGGTTTCTTCTGGTCCACTCCAGTTCCCTTTTTCAAGTCCCTTTGATTTTCCAGACTTTAGGAACCCGTCCTTACCGCCTGCTTTTCCATTGGCTCTCTCCCTTGAGTGCTAAAGGAACACTCTGTTGCTTCAGACATAAAGACTGGACTATCTCGAGGACTAACACACCATTCATAACAGTACAGTTTACAATAGCACTTCCTGCAGCAAGAAGGTGCCTCCCTCGGAAAGACAAGAACAATTTCTGCACCCAATTTACTTACATAACTACAAGCAACACCCTTGTTTCTTGTCAATAAAGAGGAAAATAAAATAGAGTAGCAATCACAATACATAAATGATATTATTTGTCCCCAAAGTGCATACCAAAGAATAATTCACTCAAAGAGCTCGCTTGAATTATGAATGGCAGGAAGACGCAGCGAGGGAATTTCAGTACAGACCCCTCTGCACTGCTGTTCCACCAATATTTTCAGGTCAGAGAAGCCACAGAAACTATGTCATGAAATTATAAAGATTTATAATTCGCTTTGGGTTCCTCCCCTACACTCAACCTTATTTTAATATCGGAGCACCATAGAATCTGTAATTATCTGAAAGATAATTTTGATTAAATTTTGAATAGTGTAATCTATATAAAAACTGAAATTTGGAAAGATGAGGCTTTGAAAGAGACATCCTCTAGGTACCACCCACCCCCAAATAAGAACAAAAAACCAAAGCAAGAGCCATGAAAAACCTTAAGTCTTAAACTACACATAAGAAATAGAAGACTGGTGGCACCTGTGGCTCAGCGAGTAAGGTGTTGGCCCCATTTACCGAGGGTGGCGGGTTTGAACCCAGCCTCAGCCAATCTGCAACAAAAAATAGCCGGGCATTGGGGCGGGTGCCTGTAGTCCCAGCTACTAGGGTGGCTGAGGCAAGAGAATCGCCTAAGCCCAAGAGCTGGAGGTTGCTGTGAGCTGTGATGCCACAGCTTTCTACTGAGGGTGACAAAGTGAGACTCTGTCTAGGAAAAAAAAAAAAAGTAGAAGAGAGAAAAATAAGCTCATAGAATACTCGTAGCCCTTGGTAATGAGACGGTGAGCACCTGAGGCTCCACCTTGACCTGAAATTCGGGGGCAAAGCCATTATTGTTTCTGTGGCCAAGAAAAAGAGTATTTAAATTGTGATATAACATACTGTTATGTTATCCAGTTCTTTTTTGGCCTTTGTTTAAAAAAAAAATTTGTAGTAACTCCAAGGAGAAGTCTTAGAATGAGCACATCATAAGCATCACAAATAAGAAAACGCTGGCAACTTTCAGTCTCGTCTGGGAGTACAGTATTTGCGTATCTGATTTGTTTATTTTTTCCTCTATCATTTTCCTTGACGTTTTTATGAACTGAATAGAAGGAAGGAATTCAGAGTAAGAGGAAGAAATCTTTTCTTTCTGCAGAAAAAAGTAATTTCCCAATTTATAGAAGAGTTTCTGACACACATGTACACGCCCCACAGGGGCACAGTTGAATTGAAACAGAACCATTACCAGAAAGTGTGTGTCAGAGAAGCGAGAGAAAATACAAAGCAAGGACTCAACTGAATGATCCTACTTAAGGGCCTTACCAAGGAGGCAGCCTAAGTTATTTTTGAAAACTAGTGAGTTGCCCTTGCTTGGCTGAGTTTGAATTGAATGTTCCCAAAGTAACATTTCACAGATAGGGATACCCTTCCATTTCACACCGCATTTTCTTGAAATAGCAACACCATTTAGCAATATTTCATATCATGACAATTACATTGTAGAATTATTATAGTCTTAGTACTTCATTAAAATTTTTTAAAAAGTTAAATCCCTGTTTTGTTGAACACAAGAAATGAGTAGTAAATATTGATTTAGAATGAATGCAAACATTTCCCGAGGAGTGGATAATTACTGCCTTTCTGTGCAAAACACTTAGATTTGAAGAAGCACTTCACTTACTTTGCCATGCGGTATACATTCCTTAGTACATTTTAAATTATACGTTGTCCTGGACAGTGTCTGCTCTATAATTTCTTGTGTCTCTACACCAGAGTCAATATGTAATTTTAAACTACAAAGTTTCTGCCAAGTAGGAGAATGAGCTTAACTCTTTCTCTTTTCTGGGTTCTTATGTGAGGTGCCCTAGAAAGCCCTGGGATGGATTATCTCAGACCTTGAGCAGTTCCGTTCCTTTTCTCAGGCTAACAAAAAGGTCACTCTAATGGGTCACAGATTTATAAACCAGAGACAAATGAAATATAAAATTAATGTACCTGAACCAGTTTACAGCACATCTAAAAGACATGAGTTAACATTATAAATTTTGATTGAATTACAAGTGGTTTGAATAATCGTTATAAAAAGTTTTAGTTGGGGCGGCGCCTGTGGCTCAAAGGAGTAGAGCGCCAACCCTGTATGTTGGAGGTGACAGGTTCTAACCCAGACCCAGCCAAAAACTGCCAAAAAAAAAAAGAAAAAAAAAGTTTAAGTTAAGTAAGAGGCCATCATTCTTTAGACTATATCTTTTGTTGAGACTTTGGCTATCCTACTTTTATCCCTGTGCCAAGATATTTGCAACATAGCACTGGTTAAATTATGCAAAGAAATCCATTTTAACTATTTCAATATCACCTAAGTAGGTAGTGATTTAATTCAAAAGTTGATGCTAAAACACTTTTAATTGTGTTCCTTAAATATAGAAATATTAAATACTACCAAGTTATTAAAGATCACATATCATATTTAGCATTTTTACCTATAAAATTGCCTTTCTCTAAAGTAATAAAAACATTTGTGGAATGACTTTATCTTAGAGGATCAAAGTAAATGAAGACATTAAAGCAAAGAACCACCAAATTTGGAGTCAAGTTCTCATGCAGGAGACAGACAAGGCCAGTGGGTTTCTGGTATATCTGGCTGCAGCCACACACCTAGATTCCATGGAATCTCAGTATTCATACCTTGTGAGATTTAGTCTCATGTATTCTCTCTGGTTTCAAACAGCATACAATCTTCTACCTCGTGGATATATTAAAGTTTTACAATATAGGAAAGATAGATTCTAAGAGAAGCAATACAATTTCAGTGCTTATTCCAACTATACACGTAATAAAAAAGAGAAGTCAAAGTTTGACCCATTCGCTTGTCATGTAGTGTCTTGTGGCATCTCCATTCTCTCTCACGTTTATACCCTCTCTTGTTATTGGCTTATTTTATACCAACTTGCCTGGTTACAAGGACTGCCTGGGGAGCTCATTAAAAATAACATTCTCAAGACTTTGTTCCAGAGTCCCAACCAATGAGTCTGGAACAGAACCTAGGAAACTAACTTTATTTTTAATGCTCCGGTTAATTTTTATGATTAAGTTTGGTGAGTACTGTTCTAGATCTTCATCTAAACCATCCTCTGAGCTCAACTTTATTTTTAACAGGCACACTTCAGGAGGAAAGAGCTATGCCTACCCCTCCAGCCTGCTCAGTGAAAAATACTCTCCTAAATACTTCGATGCAAAATGAAAGCACAACTAGGATCAACATTAATTCATAACAAAGTAAAACTAATTAATACCAGGCTTGTTTTTTGATGAAGGTTTTGATAAAGGTGTGTTTTAAAGAACAAAAAGACACTAAATTAGTCCAGTGCAGACTGGAAAGGAAGTGGGTGCAACAAATAAAAACAGTACAGATAGTGCTGGACAGAGAGAAGGCAGATAGATCTTACCTTTGTCAGAAATTGGCCTACGCACTGTTCTTTGGAAATGTACTAAATCCAACTGTCGTCTGAGATTAGACTTAACCTGCAAAAGACTGTAGTGTTTTTGCTGATGTTAAGTAAAGCATCGCACACACACACAGACACACAACTCAGCGCTTCAGCAGAGATTATAAAGAGAGACAACGCTGGTGAATTTACTAACACACAGAAATATTTTACCTGATTTGAATGAATCAAATCCAAGAATCCAAGCTTAACTATGTCTCTTCAAGAAGTATCAAGAGATATTTTGTGGAAAAAATTCTAGTATATACCCTAGATGATGCCATTGTTAATGTAAAGGGGATTCTTAATGAATATCAAAGATGCAAGGTAATCAGACATGAAATATAATAAATGTAATAAATGGCTATAGTAATGTGTTTGACTTGGTCTATCATATCCCAGAATTTTCCTAACCACCTAATTGGGGATTGTTGTAGGCCCTGTTCTTACCTTTTTTAGTGCATTCACTGGCCTCAGGAATTACCTTATTTTTTAAATCTAAGCCAGTACTATGTGTAACACCCTTCCCAAGTTCAGAAATGTTACAATTTGAAAAGAAAGAAACCATGTACCTTAAAATAGATAACGTGTAGAAGTTCTTCACTTTAATTAAAAAACAAACAAACAAACAAAAAGGCCAGCCTTCTGCTGTTTTGAAGGTGTTTATCAAAGAAATTTAAAACTCAAAGACAGGCAAATAAATGATTAGGAATTGCCAATCTTTGAGTTAGTGCCCTTCTCACACACACTTGCCTGGGTAAACTCTCTACTACCAGAAGAAAGGCAGCCTGCTACTCAAGCCCAAAAGAATATGCCAATAACTTCTAAACTTTCCAAGTTCTTTCCCTTCTCTTCTTCTTCTTTTTTTTTTTTTTAATGGTAGTGTTAATAGATTTATTCCCTCTTTCCTACTCCATTGTCATGGAAGGAGTAGTTGAAAATACCATTGAGCCTTCAGTGAGTGAACCTTGAAATTTCCACACCAGAATCCAGCTCAAGTAAATGCTTGCCCCTCATCCTCAAGATGAACCTGGGACACAGTAGCAGAGTGGGATTTGGCTTTCTGTCACTTTAGGAAGTGATAAATGCATTAGTACTGTACAGGAAGGTTGCATTATTTTAGGCAAGAGCATTATAAAATTGTTTATATATGAAGAAGAGTTCATGTACAGAAAATGGAGCACAGTGGTAACTTAGTGTCCGTTCCTTACTGTTATTAGGGATAAATCCAGCCTGTGCCATAGGAAGCATGCAAGGCTGCATCATTTTGATATATGACTTGTAGAATTGTAGCTGTCTGATCTATGTAGAGTTCACATTTGCCATCAAGTATCAAGTAAAGACAGCTCACCTCAAACAAATCTGTCTTAGAGGAATGTAAGTCTCGGGAAGGTAAAGGATCTGTTGAGAAAAGTGTGGGGGGATGTGGAGGGGAATGAAGGAAGGATTGGCAAGGGAATAGAAGAGCCCATGAGACAGAATTCCCAGAAGCTTGAGAAAATACAAAAGAAACTCTGAGGGTTTTTTTTCACTTTAAATTAAAAGAAACTTCATTAATTCAGAATGAATCATCTTTTGATTCCAATTTTTCAATAGTTTTGCAAAGGTAGCCTCAAGTAACAAAACTGTTGTTGATGTACTGTCATTAAATCAGTGAGAGCAGAAGGAGAAAGCTGACTTCTAATTTCACCTCCATACAGAAAAGGAACCTAAGTTTATCACAATAGAAAACCAGGAAATATTCTGCTAATGCATTCATGTCAAACAGCAAGAATAGCGAACACTTACCAAATTCATACTGTGTACCAACTTTTACAGACCATTCATAGTATATTTATATTAACTCTTTCTATTCCCTCAACAGCTAAATCAAGTAGTTTCTTTGACTCACTCCTTTGTACAGATGAGGAAGCTGAGACTTAGACAAGATAAACAATTTGCTTAAGGTCACACAGCCAGCTGGGATTGGACCCCAGGCTCTTTCTACTCAACCACCCACATGCTTACAGTCATGATCACATCAGGACAACTACAGTACTTTCAAAATACCAGTGGAATTTCTCTTTATCTCCTGCTCAATTCCAGAATAATAGAAAAAGTGGTTTCCCCCTGCCAGCAACACCACTAACATTGCGAACTTTACTTTATTCAGCAAACTGCTTTCACTCAGGAAGTGTGGTGACAGCTCTCTGCCTAAATACTACAGACTGTTTTCCAACAAGCCAACCCCATCTAGAAATAGACCAAAAATTTCAAAAGTAGTAGAAGAGGTGGAATTTATTGTTTTAAATCCACTTCAAGATTTATTTCAAGACCTGACTCACCATATTTCAGGGTTGGACATTAGAACAGCATCTAATTTCCCTGGCTGTTAACTCTACCATGGAGTGCAAACTCACCCTTCGCCAGGCCTTGCGGTGGGCACCATTCGGAAAGCTGAGTGTTCAAAGTACTCTGCAAATAGCATTCTTAACGTCAAAGGATAAAGCATCACAGTGGTGGGGAACGTTGTGTATCCACCAGGAAAATATTCATCAGCTGGTCACTCACTTTCCCTCTAGTTATTTGGACATATTTGAATATGTATTAAAATACCCGTGAGAGCTCCAATTTTAATTATAAAGCTTGAGGAAAAACACGCAGCGAAGTTATTTTCAGGTATAAAATTAGAAATTCCTTTTAACTCCTTTGCCTCAAGATTTCCATAACTGTGAGGGCAAAGGAATCACACGATAAAAATACCAGATACAGCAGATTAGAAATGAAAAGTAAACCAGCCTCATGCCAGCTTCTTGCTATGAGTTCCAGAGGAGCCCCAAATCATCTGTGACTGAGAGAAGATGTAATGTGGAGAGAAAATCTCCCAGGATAATCAAGGGATATATTTCCAACTCCATTTCCCCCCACAGATTGTTTTGTTTTCTCACATCAATGAGCTCGAATCAAACGTGGATTCCATGATCAAGCTGGCAGAAGTCAAACTCCCTACCTGGATGCTTGCAAATTGTAAATCACAACTTTACAAGGATTTAACTTTTCCCTTTCCAAAATAATCAAATGTTGTGGTGAGGGGGCCACTAATCATGACAAGAAATATACTTCGAATTCTTTCTTTTGGTGCCAAGTCCAATAAGTTCCCTGAGTGAAATTAAATGCACGATCTTATTCCAAACCACAGCTTCCCTCGGGAATGTGCGAATCTCAAGTGGGGGCTGAAAGGCCAGTTGTATCAAAGCCCAGGGTTACACCCTCCCACCCCCCTTTTAACTACTGCCTGTGGTATAAACGGCTGAGATCCCTCTGTTTTTCAGCCTTCACAGTCAAAATCAGCTCTTCATACTTTCCACGTTCTGCCTCTAAAACGTGGGTCTGACATCTCTAAGTTTCTCACAGTTTTTGTTTGTTTTAAGAGATTCTCTGCTGAACTCCAGGGACAAGGGAGAAAAAAGAGGACAAAAACTTATGTACATGTTATGTTGTAAGCTATTACTGGCTCCATCACTTAGATCTGCAATATCATAGGAATTAGCGATGGAAAAGAAAGATTAGGTCACCCTGCACGCCCTCTGCCAACACGGAGCGATTCCCTACAGCAGATTATCTCTCTCAGAGTTCCTAATGCGTTTAAAGAGTAGCCAATGATAACATCGTTTCATTTTATTTATTTATTTTTTTTTTTTTTTGCTGCTTTGTTCCATACAGTCTCCGGCATGTCATTTCTAAGATGCTCTGGGATGACTTCTGCAAAGATTTCTGAGTGCCTATGAAAAATTAAACCCTTTGTACTACCCAGCAGCTATAGTCTGTAAGTTTGGCTTGGAACTACCCACAAAAGAACAAATTTTAAAGAGGCAACATTTAGTCCCAGGATGGAAATGTGATGTGTAAAATTATTTTACATATACAAATTCGGTATATCTGGTACGTTATACCACAAATGTAACAATGTTAGTGTGCACACGTGTTCACACGTGCACAAAAGCACTCATCATCATTCCAGAGTTTCTGTTTCCTAAACTTGTGCCAAATGCTGCATAATATGAAAATGTGATCCAAAATATTTAAGGTTATGTTTCTCACAATTTTCTTCTTATCTCATACATTTTAAATGTCAACTTGCAAAGGGAGATATCTAATTTCAAGGGTGCTCCTCCACTAGGAAATGCTAACTCTCTTTAAGTTGTTTGGTTTGTTCCTCTTTGCTCTTAAGATAATGGAGTATTTGGGTTTACTTTTCTATGTGCTGAACCTAAGTATTTGTACCTATTGAATCACTGGATTCAACCTTTAGGAGAAGAAATAAAATGTTAGGGGAACCTGCTGTGTAGAATGAAAACACTGTTGCATTTGTTAATGGCCATCACCTTAAACTATTGACCTTGAAGACTAACTGTAAGAGGTCAAATCAATATTACTACTTGAAAGCATATCATCTCTGCTGAAACCATAATCAACTCTGTTAAAATATGTTTTTTTAATTATGCTATATTCAGTTATACAGACTTCGTCTAGGTGTAATGAAGGATACATTTTCATTTCTACTATTTTTAATAAGTTTTCCCACCCTTGATAGGTATGGTAGAAAAAAAAATTCTTGCTACCATACTAAGAGGCAGGATAGTTTAATAATCAAGAATTTGGGCTATGGAACACAAGCTTTAAAGCCCTGGGTGTACCCTTCACAAGTCTTGTGATCACGAACATTGCCTGTTGCCTTCTATGTGAATTTCATCAAGTTGCTTATCAGGTTTCATCAGATGTAAGATGGCATACAGTGTAATGTTGAGGATTATTTGATATACTGTTAAGACAGTGAAAGCAATGATCATTAAATGGCAACATGATGCTTGCTTATCACTTAGATATTTTTAACACAGTATCATTCAATATGCCAAACATGAACTTTGATGCTGTTTAATTTCTTTGAAATGGCTTTAGGATTTTTATCAAATTATTTGAAATCATGTTACAAGTTCTGATTTTATATTTCCCGATTTCAGCACAAGGAATTAAGAGAAATTCTGAGGAATTTCTTTTGAATTTGAGGAATTCAGGAAGATATTTCAAAAAGTAATTAAACTCAACATATGTAGTTCCAACAATGCATATTTAACTCAATAAAAGTACAATGACATAATAATCTACAATCAAGTACCTGCTAAACAGGCAATGGCAATTATGTCACGATTGAGATTATTATAAAATGTTATCAATTATTCACATTGGAGCTGGGATATGGATATAAATATAGATATACAGCGTATACCAAAGTCACCCTTAAGTCACCATACTTATGGAAAATGGAAAATTATAACTAAATGCAGATTTATTTACAAAATATCCACCACAAAATTTTACAAAGAGGTGGCCAACACTTAAGAGAATATTTTGCAAATATGTTGTAAAATTTTGCAATGAATATTTTATAAATAAAGGTACATTTAGCTAGAAATTTACATTTTTGCTTTTTATATGTCAACTTCAGGAACAATTTTGGGGGACACCCTGTAGATGTAGAGATGTTAAAAAAAAAAAAAAGAAACATAGTAAGGACCATAAAAATTAACTAACCCTTAATGTACATTAGTGTTTTTAATTTTATAAATTGGAGTAAATAATGACATCTAGTTTAGAGTTTATGGGAGACCTAAATAAAAATGTAAGTGCGTGATGGGGGACCTCAATAATATTTAGCAACTACATAATTCTTATTATTGTTATAAATGCTTAAGAATTGAAAATCATAAGAAAATGTGACAGTATTTAGGTATTCTCAACTGTATAAAGGGGATGAGGATTGTGAAAAGAAAGGTGCTTTCTAAAACCACTGTTTTCTATTTTTTTCTTATGCATCTCTCTTGGGAAAGAAGTGCAGCTTTTCCCAAGGCCACCAAGTCCGTGGAGGTTTCCTACCCTGTCCTAGGAAGCCACTGGCACAAGTAAGAGTAAACGTACATCTCACGTATAATCTAGATAGAAAAGAGCTGAGCAACGTTGGGAATCAAGCAGACAGAGCTTTCAAATTCAGAGTTTACTACTAACCAGTTGGGTGGCCTCAGGTAACTTTAACTTCCCTGGGGCCCAGTGCCTCCATGTACAACAATTTAATGATATGTTTTATTTAAGCTTGAGAGTTAAATGAGTTTAAAGTACTAAGGGACTTCCTGTGATGCACGGCACATAGTAAACACTACATTTTGGCTCTTTCCCTTATTATGCCAAGAATTAGTAGAGGTCATTTTTAACAAATACAATTATTGAAAAGAAGGCATTAGTTGATGTGACAGAAATAATAAAATAAAAGGAGCAGAGATTAAGGACAACACTAGCAGTCTTTACAAAGGACTTTATTAATAGGCAGAAGTCTGTTGACAAAATTTGTCATCAGTGGTTTAGATAGTCTTCTTATTCATAAAAGTCCTAATTTATCCTAAAACAAATGTATGATAGAAGAATTCAACATACTGTATGTGATTGCAAGACTGAATTAAATTGGTGAACTTTAGAGAAAGAACATTAGGGCGGCATAACCCATCAGGTTCTTCCCCACTCTTGCTGGGGAAATCTCAGCACTTATTATCCCGTCTGCAAAGAACTCTTCTCGTGACTGGTTCCTTGGAACCTTCCTTTTGTCAAACCGATCCTCCCTGAGCACTGTGGCCAATGGGGTCCCCATTAAACCTTTTATAGAACCATGCCTATTGATTTCATCACTGTAATAATAATAATTATTTATTATGTCATTGGTTTATTTGTTTAGCTTCTGAATTAGAGAGCAGAACGTCCTCCAGAACCACCAGAACCACGTCCTCCACAACCATGATTTAAACCTTTGCTCTGCCAAATATTAGCCACTACTCATTGGCAAGTTATTTGTGTTCTCGTCTTCACCTGTACATGGTAAAGATTACAGTTTTCCCTTTGTAGGTTTACTGCAGAAGTAGACGAATTAATATATATAAAGCGCCTAGTTACTGACACGTATGTGGTCCCTGAAAGTGTTAAATGATCTTGTTTTATTTTTCTCTTCCTTTGTGTTCCAAGGCCTTGCTTAATGCCTAGAAAATAATCAGTGCTCAATAAATGCATATTGAATCAAAAAAGAATGAATATTCTGAAGAACAGTCCTAAGATGAGACCTCAAATAATGAGATAGGTTGCTCTTTGAGGTCAAAAGTTCTTTTGAGTCAACATAACTGCTGAAATCTTAGAAAGGCTTTAAACATCTTTCTGGAATTGCATGTGAGATGTCACTCACTGAGTCACTGGGGTCGTTCTTTTCCAGCTAAAAGATTCTGATATTGATCTAAGGTGCTGCTCTCACCACGTTCTCTCTGTAGGTCCTAGCTTTCTTAAACACAAAAAGAAGGATTTTGACTGAATAATCTCTAAACCCATCCTCTGTAACATTCTAGGACTCTATATGTGAACTAATCTAATGCATTATTACAGATATTATATTTTTTCTTGCAAAAATTCTCCTAAGAGAAGAGTTTGACATTGGCCATTCCAAGCAAACTTGTTCAAAGAGCACCTGGGACGGAGTTCTTCTGTCCTAGAGAAAGGGAGCCCCGACCTTTGGTGACTGATCTCTAGTCACTGCCACCCAGTGACAGGAAAATAAACCACCACCCATTTTCCATGCCTCCTCTTTCCACTACTATATTCTCCTTCACCTTTCACCTTCCACAGCCATTCATCCTGTTCTGTGCAGCTCCAAATCAGAGGCATTCCACCCACACATCAGTGCAGAAATCAGAGCCAGAAAAGCCTTATTAGGTCATACACACCACACCCCTTCCAGGGCCAGAGAATCCTCTCTAACTGACATTGCAGCTCCTCTTCTGGCTTCAAAATGCTGCTGTGCTTCAGTGGTTCCTGTGTATGGTTTGAATAAAGGCTTATAAGCATTCTGGGATCCTTTGAAAATAAAGGTTTACTGTAAAGTTATATTGCCATTTTGTTTATTATAAAGAGTTTTTTTCCCCCTTTTTAATCTTTCTGGGAATAGTTGCAGGACAGTTTCTCAAAGAGGAAATTGTGCCAGCAAGACTTTTGACCTTACTTTTATCAAAACTAATAGTCAGGCATTCAAAACCTGGCTGATTTATTCTCCCTGATTGCCCCATTGTAAATATGCACTTGAAAATTTAGTTTATTAAACAACCAAAATATTATTTATAATACTAAGTGTTAATTATTGCTAATATATTTGCTCACATTTCCCATGAGTTTAAGTATATATTTATTTATCATCAATGCAAGTTCTGTTTGTTTTTAGTCATATGACAATGCTTCATTGCCTTCGGATATTAAGATTTATACCTGTTAATTTGCTTAATGTTCAACATTTTAAAAATCTGTTTGTTCATTTCATTGTGCTGAGCAGTACAAATCCAACTTAAAATTACTCCAGGTTACCAGAAACCCAACTGATGAACACAAATGTCAAAATCACTGGAGATTCAAACCAATTCCTTGGCCACCATCCAGGTACTCTTCTGGCTCGAGGACAATTTTATTATTTCTTTGTTAGAAAAGGAACATAGATGGGGGAACAAATGTCTTACATTTACATAGTAGGTAGCACCTGCATGCTGCTGAAGGCTTTCTTCTCTTTAAGAGGTTAAGCCAAAAGGCCTAGGGTCATACTTAGTTTCACTATACACACAAACAAAATTGGCAATATTGCACCGATTTTATAAAGTTGGAAGCCTGATTGTAGAGAAATAGGACCACTGGTCATTGTTACTCTAGTCATAGAACAGAGAACAGCCACATCTGTCCTTCCAGTTCTAATCAATAGTCATGTTCACAAGATCACATTTTCTTAAGGAATCACTGGCAATAAAAACAGGAAACTACCCCTCAAAATGTAAAATGCTATACAAAGCTGTAACAGGATACATATTTATCAGTGACGGTTCATGAGCTAAATATAATTTCCGATTTTAAAAAGACTGCTGTTCACATTTGAAAGCCCTGGGTGACTATGGCCTACTCGGGCACAGGACTAACAATGCACAGAAACCCAATTGTTGCCTGCTATTGGGATCAAATATCAACTTCTGAAACTGTGCAATGAAGCAGAGCTCAGAAAGGGATAGAGACAGATATGTACTACTTAAAAAATTCCAGTTTCAAGTTTTTAGCAAAAGTAAAACAAGTCTTCAAGGAAAGAAAGGGACTCAAGGGACAAGTAGGTATTGAAGAGAACACCAGAAACACAATTTTTGGATCAGACTAGGTATAAACTAGCAGAACGTATTTTAAGGTTATATTGGATACAGGGCCAAGTCACTAACAAAAAGAAAACAATAGGTTTAGCAGTTTTTAAATATATGAACACATATGGAAAGGTGTCAAAATGTTCCTACTTATAAGCATTCCTCACAGGAATGCCATAATTGAAGGCAACATAAAAACATCAGCATTTATGCCACGCTTACCAACATGCGAAATATTTATCTATTTCTCTGTTTAACACTTCTGCCCATTAAACCTCAATCTCTTCTCAAAGAGAAAACTTTAGAGCATTTGAAATGTAGAGGCTACCTAGGGCAGTGAGTTTTAAACAGTGTGTGATGAGACGATTTTAGGTATCCTGTGAAAATTTGTAAAGATCATTAATTAAATTATTGTCAGAAGAACTTCAAAGCACAGTAAGTATATATATTTTTACCTCCTTTTTTTCTTTTGATGAACATAATTTAAATGTGCTGTGGGAGTTTAACTATAGGTCCAAATGTTCCATGTGATATAAAAAGGTTGAAAAACATTGCGGGGCTATAGAGCCAACAAGTCCCACTTCAAGTTCACTAAGACTGATGAGGACCACAGGAAGGCTTCTTGAGTCTCAGCATTGAGTCGGAGGCCTCTCACTGGCTCAGTGGGGAGAGTCTGTGATCAATTGTTGCTGTCTGTCTTGCCCAGAGCAAGTGGAGGGAGAGGAGAAAAGCCCACCCACCACTTATTTGATTTTCTGATTCAGTCCAACCCTCTCAGTTTGAGGTTGAGGAATCATCAGGGCGTAGAGAATTTCCATTTATGAATAAAGAGCTGGAGTCCTTGGCCAAAATGAAAGACACTGATGGAATTGTTTCTCTTTCTAGAATGAAGGTATCTTGATGTTCAGTTTCCTGTCCTGTCTTTCCACCATGGCATTCCAAATGCTAATTATTTGGAATTCAACAAAACGAAACTAGCTCTGTAACTAATACATAGTTTACTTCAACAATAACATAGTCTTAGAAGGGATGTATTACTTCGTTCAATGAAAAAAAAAACTTAATGCTGATACAAATTTATAGATATATTTAAGTTCCTAATATCTATCTTTCTGAGAAATAATTGTTTCTTACTAAAAGTTAATTTCTCTTTATAGGATATTTACTCCTATAAACAAACTATTGTTTCCTAGGCCTCCTTCCTTAGGCTTCTTTCTCTGTTGAGAAAGTTTATAACTCTAACTGACTTAGTCTCATTCAGTGTGAAACTAAAACTAATAATGAAGTATAGAGAAACCATTGAAGTACAACTTCCCCTAAAACTGAAAACCAAAATGCCCTTGAGCAATCTCAAATTATTAACCATATTCCCTTGAAGCTTATGAGAAGAAGTGCAAAATATACATTGGTCCAGCATTTACCTTCCATCACCCCACCCGGAGAGGTCTGCAGGTTCTTACCCAGTGGGAAGGAAGTGTGGGTATCATGGGTGAAAGACACAAGTACAATTTGGACTTTACCTGACAAATGCAAACAATATACCCTAATTGTATGTACCCTCATATTAATCTGAATTTTTTTTTTAAATTACTTTTTAGAAATCCAAATGAAATGCTCTGGGTAACTAAATATTTGTTGCAATTATAACAATTGAACATCTAGTGTCTATACCAATATAAATACCCCAGCCATAGTAGGTGTTTTCTTCATTTAAATTTCCTCTTGCCACTTATGTTTTTTTTTTCTTTCACCCTTTATTCTGGTATATTTATTCTAAAACTTAATAGAGTGTATATGCAAAGGCAAGAAAGCAATCATCTCATCAAAAAGCCTTGTAGAGAGGAAACACATGAGAACCATGAACATGGTTTATAATGGAAGCGCCTCCTGCACACTTTGGTATTGCCATTATATTTTCCAGAACTATCTATATTGTTCATTGGGAAAGCAGTGGTATGGCTCTATTTTGTGGGTCTCTTATGAAAATCTTTTAACACAGACTAACTACCCTTTAAAAAAATAGCATTGGGAAGAGGGAATCAAGAGGTATGTTTTATGACTCTTAAGGCTTTGCCTTCCCAGCTGCCCACTGAAGAGATATTTTGGCTCAGGTTTACATATCATGGCAGCATGGGCCCATGGAGACCCATGGACGGTTGTAACAAGGGGTCCCATTAACCAGTTTCATTATTTCAGAGGCCTACGGGAATAACACATTCACCAATAAAAAAGCTGCTAAGGCTAGAGTGTCAAATTACTTTGCTTTGGGGCACAATCTTATCAATTTCATATGAAAACTCTTATTACCTCATGCTGATTAGAGTCTCTGATTGGCAACTATGTGTGGGTCTGATTAATGAAGTGTAAAATAAAAATAAATAAATTGTTTCTTTTAGATGCTGATTTTTTTATTCCAAATTTACCATTCTAGACTTAGAGGATCATCAGAAAAGACTAATTAACATCAAGTGTTTAATGTCAATCAAATATGTTGAATCACAATACTGACGATGATACAATAGTTCGAACTCACGTGGTGCTTACTGAGTACCAGGCACTGTTCTAAGCATTATACAGAAAGGAGTGTATCCAATCCTCACAAGTGTCATGTTAGGTAGGTACAATTCTTAGGTCAAAGAAGGATTATAAGATAAGGAATGAGGATGTTGACACAGCGGGCAGTCAACTATCCTTCCCAGAGTTACACAGGGAGTGAGCACCAAGCAAGAATTGAACCCAAGTGGGCTGGCCTCTGAAACCATGCTCTCAAGTCCTCCTTTCAGGCAATAATCCAATTAAGGTGCCATTTTTTTATTATATCAAAAATAACAGAACATAGTGACTTTCTTATCTATAAAATCAAGAGTATTAATAGTTTCTTTAAGAGTAGTTGGTAAGATTATATAAGTTAAATTTTATAAACTTTTAGAACAAGACCTGAAACAAGGAAAATTCTGATAGGTGTTTGACAGTATTAATCACAATTCCCTTTGAACTATGAAGCTTTTTTCCTCCTTTTGAGCACAAATCAAAATTCTGAGGCCAACCTTCCCACCTATGCTCAAACGGATAAAAAAATTAACTTTGAAAATAACTTTGCTTTTGTCTAACTTACCAGATGCAAGAAAACTCCATTGGTTGCCTAAAAACAAGCCCATTAACCCATCATACTGCTAAAAGCTCAGGTGCACACTCCCTTTGCGAGCAAGAATCAGAGGTGAAGGAGCGGACACCAGGACAAGTTGAGTTCAGGAGCACGACACCAGGCCCAGGAGCCCTGCGCAGACCCTTGGCTGAGTTTTTCTTTCTCTTTTGCCTCTTCAGAAACACTTCTGTGAGACTAGTAATTGACCACTAAATCAGTGTGCATAGAGGCAAACGTTTAAACTGTAACACCTATAGGATCTATCCATCGCTAGGACACACATTATCATTGCATAATATAGCTCAGTTTTAATAAACCTCCATCCTTTGAAGTTCTATTGTGGAGGAGAGTAATTCCACAGCAGCTTTGAAGTATACTCCCTAAAGAAAGTAAAAGAAAAGCCATTGTTTATTTCACTACTATTTAAGAGTTAATGAGAGATTTGCACCTGTACAGCTGTTGTGGACTAAAACTAGCTCATGGAGTGAATGTGTTTTCTGCTTGAGACAGTTGTAAATGCCTTGAGTAAAAACACTGAGGACTGCTAATGGATAGGTTTATTTTAAAGCATGCCATCTGCTATCAATCATAGAGAAGTATAGGAAGCAAGTTTGGCTGGGCTCCCTCCTTGCGAGCCTGATAAAGACAGGGCTCCGGGACTCAGGAACATTGAGTCCTCAAGAGAATAAAACATCAAACCTACTCAGCAGCTCCACTAACAATAATAAAAATGCCTCTGCCTAAAGGTGACATTCTGAATTTACGATTATTTGTGTCTATAAAGTGTATTCTTTGGCTCCTGACTCATTCTGACTGTCTCACTCCGAGAACAATACATTAAGCCTGCCTGGAGTAAATGGAAATCCTATCCTTTTATTAAACCAGCAGCCAGTACCTGAGACAATCTAATGCCCTGTAGGATCGCAGGAAGATTTTCAGCTCTGTTCTGCTCCTTCTTAAAAATTTTTTTCTAAGAAAGTTATAACAAAATCTATGTTAATGCACTAAAATATATTAGCAATGTAGGCAAGTTTATGATCCCTAAAAGACAAAATAAAATGAAATAAAATCAAAGATTAAATTGGAACAAATTCTACCATACTGGTATCACATGCCCATTACAACGCTATTGGAAAATTACATATTGGAGGTACGTCGCGGTAAAATTTAGAACTGGTTGCTCAGAATTGTTTATGTTCTTTATGCCGTATGGACCACGTATGTTTTCAAGAGGACAAACGTTATTTCCTCGGAAGTCTTCCAGCTGTGGAATCATAACCAATATTGCTTTCAAAAATGGATCTCAAAGTATGCCTTGAAAAATGCCAAGCCTGGCTTATTAAAAGTGCTGCCTGCTGTAATCCTCAGTGGATGAAACAAGTTGTGGTGGCACTGGAAACTTCCACAGCTTATAATGGTAGATTCTGCCTCAAATCTGCAGCTTAACTTAATTCTATTGCTAGCCTGGAAAACAGAGTTGTGAGTGCTTAGGGAAAACCCACCTGGCCAGCAAACTCATGAGTCTAATTAAAGTTAATAGAGAAATTAAAAGAGGATAACATTGGCTCAGTAACGGTAAGAAGAAATATATGAGGCAATAGAAATTCAGGGTAAGAACTTAGGTTTTTGTGTTATACATTTGTTAGAGATACTTCTTTCTAAAGACATGAAACAGAAACTTGCTATAATTTGACTTGCTATGTATTATGGATGAAATGTTACAGCCCAATAAATTATTTTCATGCTCTAGAAAATTAACATTTCAGGTTCAGTACTAAAGAAAAAGAAATATGTAACCAATGAGTACACTTGCAGATCTGGTATCTATCAGAACTTGGCTAGGCTCTACGGTATTATGATATTAGGAAAGTACAGGTATCATCCTGCTCTTCATGGAGAAAAGAGTCAAACAGTTTCAGTTGAATTCTAGGGTAATATCAGAATGCCTATCTTTTTTTTTTTTTTTTTTTGGAGACAGAGCCTCAAGCTGTCACCCTGGATAGCGTTCTGTGGCATCACAGCTCACAGCAACCTCCAATTCCTGGGCTCAAGCGAGTCTCCTGCCTCTGCCTCCCAAGTAGCTGGGACTACAGGCGCCCACCACAACGCCCGGCCATTTTTTGGTTAGCAGCCGTCATTGTTGTTTGG